>CM055280.1:2009041-2101724 GCA_029237695.1 Conchocele bisecta | reverse complement strand
ATTAATTGTGTTGTATCCCCACTAACATACAAGGAGTTAGATAATGGGCCTTTGTCTACATAAAGGTGTGAAAAACATACCATGGTAATTGATAAGATATACAAACCATACACAAATATAAAAACAATATATTGCATGCATATTAAAGTTCATTTCCATAAATATTCATAATACAAGGTCATTTATTATTGTTATTTTACATGAATATTAACAATATTTGTATATATATATATATATATATATATAGAAAACAACAACAAGCATATACTATATAATAGGGGGCCGTTTAGACCAAATTCCTCAAACTTGGGGGCCGTTTTGACCAGGGGCCGTTTTGACCAAGGGCCGTTTTGACTTGCTTCCATCTGAAGAGTCTGTTCGCAAATGATGCATAAAATGCGATATATGTTGATTTCTAAGTGAATCTAAGTGAATATAATTCTGTGTTAGTTTTTTATTGTTTTTCATATAAGACCCCCCAGTATAATGATAAGCTCTATTCTGGTAATTTGACAGCTACCAGTCTGTGTTTACATGACATTGACTGCTCAAAATGGCTAAAAAATCCAGTCATATATGGCCCAAAATCCAGTGACGCAGACGGACAGAACCATGCTTTGTAAATCTTTTTCAATAATGATGTTTATGAGTGGACAAAAGTGGGAATAGCTGAAATACAAAATTTTGAAGGTATTCTAACAATTTTGATTAAAACCTTACATGACCAAGGGTGATGTGGAATATTTTTCTCCATTTGACAGATAGGTGTCTTCTGCAAAAGATGTCCGGGGAAACTGACTGTGAAAGTTTCCCGTGATTAGAGACAAATGCGGTTTAAGAAAATTCCCGACGCGGGGTCGGGGGGGGGTCTAGTTTTTGGGGTATTAACAAGTTCATCAACTAGAGGTTTTTATCAAACATAACATATGAGCTAAATTGTTAGTTCAATAGAATGATAAACATTTCTTTCAATGTTTCTTGCCTTCACAATAAGATTGTTGTTAGATTAAAATTTGCGTCAGCTCGTTTAGCACACATGAGTCAGCCATCTTGAATATTGACTTATGGTTGGAGTTTTCGGGGTATGTTCCGAAAGTGTCAATAAATTTGCTAATTCGTCCCGAGTTTTCATTGGCTATAAGGTCATGAGGCACAGTGAAGGAAAACTTGAAACTTTTCTCTTGATTATGATCTTAACAATATTAAAGAGCAGATTAATGGCGGACGCATAAAATCACGAACAGTGAACAAAATGACCTAAATGGCAAAAACATACCAGTATTTAGTCCAAACACTGGATTTGGTGGCATTTTTTAAGAACTTACTATAGGTAATGTCATGCTTATCTTAATTACGTGACGTAAAGCACATCGCGGCTGCACACATGTCTACAAATTACAAAATATGTGAATACCCCGAAAACTCCGACTACCGAAAAAAAACTGGCGTCATGACCATACTTTGCAATGTTGGTGAAATAGGCTCCTGATGAGAAGTTTCAAGGTCAATTAGGTGACTTTAATTCCGACTACCCCGAAAACTGGCGTCATGACCATACTTTGCAATGGGATTACAGTCAAAACGGCCCGTGGTCAAAACGGCCCGGATTTGGTCAAAACGGCCCCCTAAATTGGTCAAAACGGCCCCCCGTCCAAAATAAATGGTCAAAACTGCCCATATTTGGTCAAAACGGCCCCCCGCCCAAAAATGAGGTATAATTTGTATTTTATGTATTTTTCAGAGTTTTGGATAGTATATAGCCAGTATAATGTAGTATAATGAATAATAATTATAAATAATATAATTTAATAAAACAAAAACAAAATTGTGTTATATTACCGTATTTTATCCATAATCGTTCCAATATTTTTCATAATTTTTGTGCAAATCGTTACGCGTTGTCACTAGGATGATGGTTAATTATTTTTTTATTGATTGCATAGCAGGATTAATCCAATTATCGATGGGTGGGATAGTATTTCGGCTAAAATGTTTAAACTACTAATTGCTCCTTTTCATGTTTATACTACACGTGTGTTTTTGAAGTAATAATTAAGGTAAAACGATGTTCGCGGCAAAGTAAATATATAAAGCTAAGCTGTTAATTAATGAAATTGTTTAAACTACTAATTGCTCCTTTTGATGTTTATACTATGAGCTAAGCTGTTAATTAAGGAAATTGTTTAAACTACTAATTGCTCCTTTTGATGTTTATACTATGAGCGATGTTCGCGGCAAATTAAATACATAAAGCTAAGCTGTTAATTAATGAAATGCATTTCGAACGATACTGGCGGCATTTTAATCCAATAAAGTTAAATTGTTAATGTATTAAAATTAATGACTTAATTGCTCAATCCTCAATACGATATATATTGAATCCCGTTACAAACATCGTCACAATAGACATCATGATTTATCAGTGTATTGAGTGCAGTGGTACGGTCAGAAGTAATCATCATGCGATTGCCTGCGATACCTGCGAGGAGTGGCAGCATCGTCGCTGCAACACGGGTAAGTTGACTATAATAGAGGTTTATCAGGTTTGTCCATTGCAATTGTGATTGTAATGTTTAACAATGTGAATGTTTTTTCTCGGAATCGAAAACCGTGTAAACCTTAAATTACGCTCATCCTGTTAAATACTTTATTATTGCAACACAAATGTTTCTTTTATAGGCATCTCTCTGAATGAGTACCGATTTGCCGCTAAGGAAAACCGGGACATCACCTTTGTCTGCAAGTTTTGTCGAGAACTTATTCCCGATCGTGAAGTTGAGGTATGCTATTATTGCTTTTGATAAAACTCACCAGACAAATTTTGATCACCAGAGTCATAATAATAATATTCCTTTATTATACCCCGGCATACGAAGTATGTTGAGATATGTCGAAATATGTCAATGGTATATATAGTTTTCATCATTTCGTCCGTCCTTTCGCCCGTCCATAGGATTACCACCACATGTGATCAGGGTATACTTACTTTTTAAGTCAGTCAGAGATGTATTATTTCTTCACAGTACGAGATAGACGAAGACAGCGACGACCACGTGGAGGATAATGAGGATATACACGTGCATACAACAATCGTTGACGTAAGTTCAATCAATTACATGCTTATAATGACTTTGCGACCACGTTGTATCATCATGGTTTCACCGATGAAGTGCTACGTTGGATCTGAACCCTTTCTGTGCAAATGTAACACAAGAAATAGTAAATCTATAAATAAACATGTTATGTAAATGTCATAAAACATGAAATACACATCACATACATTGCCATTATTTCATTTAGGCTACCCACGATATCTCCGAGACATGTACCATTGACTCTGTTAATGCGAGCGAAGTAGACATGGAAGAGATAGAATCGCAGGTATGTGTTGTTCCGTGAATAATTAATATCAAGGAAATACCGATCAAGAAAATAAAATTGATCGAGTTTTATTTACTCCCTAATTGATGACAGTGATATAATACTTGTGCAAGTAACTAGCAATATGACCACCTGTCGCTATGTATGTATGTGTGTAGGTAAATGATTGCTTAATATCCACAATGGTGTCACAAATAAGTCCCGTTAATTCATGTTTAAACCCGTTTAAACCCATTTCCTTATATAGGACGACGATGCCGAGCCAGACGACATATACATGCAGACAACGCGTATGGATGTTGACGTATGTATAATATATATATCGTTATATGGGTATTTGCAACACGTGCCGATTCATGTTATCTTAATATTAATTGACAAATGGCGATAAGCAATAGTTTTAGTTCACATATATATATCGCTATATGGGTATTTGCAACACGTGCCGATAATTCACATTAATTTTGTGCAAGCGTTAATGAAATTAAGTTAATTAAATATGCAATATATTGTAGTATAAATTAACGGATGGGGGCATATTACATACAACAAGTACTGCCTTTTTTTTGCCTGCGGAAAAAACCGTCGCTGACGAACCATATTCTGAAGATGTCCTACAGTCTACGATGCAATCATGTAAGTATTATATACCTATGGCATGTCATTTCTTTTATGCAATGTTCGTCATTTAATCTGTCTGCAAACAAAATTCAACACGGTTAACATTAATTAACAGGCATCCCATGTCATCTATAAACGTCACCTTCCACTTGGATGCGAGCTTTTCACTACCTTCTGCGAACGACCCACCACATGGACTTCCGCTGAGCCACATCCGTCTGCAGACGCCGTAATATCTACATCCGTCGAATTGACAGAAACGTACACTGAGCCGGACATATTGATGGAAAGGTAATATTTACTTGATAACTGAACATTTGTCAATTAGACATCATCTGCGACGAATGACAAAAATGTATTATTTCTTCCATAGTGACCACCATAATGAATAATATATTATTTATCATGAGTCACATATTATTGCATTCAGATCACTTCAAGATCCAGCACCGTCGGACACTGCCATTACAGACGGCCCCATACAGTACAAACTCATTCCACAGGCGTCCCAGAAAGGGAAGGACCTCCTGGTGGATAGCAATGGATATTCATATGTTGTGAAGGTAATTGTACACTAATATTGAAAATGTCAAATTATAACAAGTGTGTGCTCCTGATGATCAGTATTGGTCGCAAACCTCATAAGCCCCATTTCTCTAGTCAGATGTAATGTCATTTAATGTGCATGAAGCGATTTCTTACACATGTTACATAAGAGTTTTTACAGTAATATATTTTATTGTAGGATCAAAATCGCACGACCACCAGATGGCGATGTTCGGTACGTAACAAGACCGTTTGGTGTACTGCAGCAGTATCTGAGAAGGATGGCGTGTATGCGGAGAACATATGTTTCCCATCTTGTACATAATCACTTGTTGATGCTATAGATATTTATGGAATATGCACTCACAGTCCTGATCAAGGATACTACCAACGTTTCCCATCTTGTAAAAAAAAACTACTTGTTGATGCTATAGATATATGGGAAATTGCACCCACGGTCTGATCAGGATCTACACTGTTTCCCATCTTGTACATAATCACTTGTTAATGCTATAGATATATGGGAATTTGCACTCACAGTCTGATCAGGATCTACACTGTTTCCCATCTTGTAAATAACTACTTGTTGATGCTATAGATATATGGGAAATTGCACCCACGGTCTGATCAGGATCTACACTGTTTCCCATCTTGTACTTAATCAACTTGTTGATTGCCTATAGATATTGGGAATTTGCACTCACAGTCTGATCAGGATCTACACTGTTTCCGAACTTGTAAATAACTTACTTGTTGATGCTAATAGATATATGGGAAATTGCACCCAACGGTCTGATCAGATCTACACTGTTTCCCATCTTGTACATAAACACTTGTTGATGCTATAGAAATATATGGGAATGTGCACTCACAGTCTGATCAGGATCTACACTGTTTCCCATCTGTAAATAACTACTTGTTGATGCTATAATATATGGGGAAATTGCACCCACGGTCTGATCGATCTACAACTGTTTCCCATCTTGTACATAATCACTTGTTGATGCTATAGATATATGGGAATTTGCACTCACAGTCTGATCAGGATCTACAACTGTTTCCCGCATCTTATGGTAAATAACTACTTGTTGATGCTATAGATATATGGGAAAGTTGCACTCACGGTCTGATCAGGATCTACACACTGTTTGAAATAATCCCATCGGTTGTACATAATCACATTGTTAGATGCTATAGATATTATGGGAATTTGCACTCAACAATCTGATCAGGATCTACACTGTTTCCCATCTTGTAAAAATCAACTACTTGTTGATGCTATAGAAATATGGGAAATTGGGAGCACACAAGGTCTGATCAGGATCTACACTGTTACCCGATCTTGTACATAACCACTTGTTCATGATATATGGGAATTTGCACTCACAATCTGATCAGGATCTACACTGTTTCCCATCTTGTAAATAACTACTTGTTGATGCTATAGATATATGGGAAATTGCACCCACGGTCTGATCAGGATCTACACTGTTTTGTCCCATCATTGTACATAATCACTTGTTGATAGCGTATAGATTATATGGGAATTGCACTCACAGTCTGATCAGGATCTACACTGTTACCCATCTTGTCAAATAACGTACTTGTTGATAAGCTATAGATATTATGTAAATTGGGAAAAAACACCCACGGTCTGATCAGGATCTACACTGTTTTTCCCATCTTGTACATAATCACTTGTTGATGCTATAGATATATGGGAATTTGCCACTCACAATCTGATCTGGATCACACTGTATCCCATCTTGTAAATAACTACTTGTTGATGCTATAGATATATGGGAAATTGCACCCACGGTCTGATCAGGATCTACACTGTTCCCGATCTTGTACATAACCACTTGTTCATGATATATGGGAATTTGCACTCACAATCTGATCAGGATCTACACTGTTTCCCATCTTTGTAAATAACTACTTGTTGATGCTAATAGATATGGGAAATTGCAACCCACGGTCTGATCAGGATCTACAACTGTTCCCGATCTTGTACATAACCACTTGTTCATGATATATGGGAATTTGCACTCACAATCTGATCAGGATCTACACTGTTTCCCATCTTGTAAATAACTACTTGTTGATGCTATAGATATATGGGAAATTGCACCCACGGTCTGATCAGGATCTACACTGTTTGCCATCTTGTAAATAACTACTTGTTCATTCTATATATAGCACATAACTGAATTCTCAGTCTGGTCAAGGACTACACTGTTCGCCAACGTGTTATAGTATACATGTGCTGTATTTATTCAACTCTATAAAATACTATTATTATCGACTGTAACGAGTTGTTATTAACCCTTATCCCGCTGTGAAGGAAATGGCTTATCAGCACTGTGAAAGTTTACCTGGAAATGCTAATCAGCTGTTGAATAAGGGTAATCTACTTTGAACGCTGTATCTTTTTTATTATTATTTCAATCCATGTCAACCCTGCGTATTTTTTCTACAGTAAAGAAAGATGCATCTGGACAGCTACTTTGTAAAATGAAATACTTACTATAATTTTGTCAGGACCCCAGGTAATACAAATATTTTTTTATTTTTTTTTTTCATATTTCTCCACAAAATCACAACTGCTAAAATTTATCTCACCATTCATTCTAAAGAACAAAATATACTCAAGTGAAAAAGTCTTGTCCCCTCTACTAGATTGCAGCGTGTAGGTTTATCGTGGGTGAAAACAAAGAAAACACAACTTTAATATGAAATTTATTCATTAACGAAGGTAATGGTATGAAATTCATTATGATATGAAAATCGTGTGTATCAGATATGCAAATGAACACGTCGAAATACCAAATTCACAAAAGTCAGTACCGTGTATGTCCCCCATTAGCCCGAATCACTGCGTTGCACCGTCTCCTCATAGAGTCGATAAGGTCGCGAATTGTTCCTTGCGGAATATTGGCCCACTCGTCCAAAACGGCCACTTGAAGTTCGTTGACGTTTCTCGGCTGATGTGGACGTTGACGTAATTTACGTTTGACGTTGTCCCATAGATGCTCGATAGGATTTAGATCCGGACTTCTCGCTGGCCATTTAAGAAAATTCAAGTAATGTTTTTCCTAAGAACGTGTAGTAGGGTTAGCAGTGTGGCTTATGGCATTGTCTTGCTGAAACATCATGTTACGTTTAACGTCAAACAACAACCGGCGCCAGTACAAACATATCTGTATTTGGCTGCGTTCAAATTTCCTTCAATTGGCACCAAACGCGTCTTGTGGTGAAAACTTATGCCGCCCCAAAACATCTTCGATCCACCGGCATACCTGACACACAACAATCGGCGTAACGTTCGTTCTTGCGTCGATATAACGCGCGTCCTATCCGTCGTGTTGACAAGTTGAATCTGCATTCGAGGAGAAAAAAACATTATTCCAGTCTCTCAGAGTCCATCGCAGATGATTTCTGGCCCAAACAATGCGATTGTTCCGATTCCGTCGTGATAGGATAGGCCCAACGTATGGTCTCCGCGCTCTGACGCCAATATCCCTCAGCCGGTTTTTGACGGTGGCTCTGCTAACGTCACGACCGGCTCTCCCTAAAATCCTTCTCGACGTCGAAGCAGCATTTTCCACCCTGTTACGCAAATGTGAAGTTCGTATGTACTGATCTTGACGTCACACGCGGTCTCCCGCTGCGTGGCAAGTGTTTGACGGAGCCTGTTCGCCGGAATTTCACCCTCAATCGTCGATTTGTCTTCGGATGGACTCCAAAATGACGTGCGACATCAATTTGTCGGGCCCCAGCATCCAACATGCCTATTGCGCGTTCTTTTAAATTTTCTCCTGACGTCGGCATGACGTTAATCAAGTTACGTCTGAAATGCTGCATACAGCGCGTATTCTCCTAGAGTTTTTTTGTGTTTTTCTTACTTGGCAGACTTGTATGCTTCGTAATGGACAATAATATCGAAGTGAATACTGCACGAGCACCTTGTACATGCCAAAACGATAAAACGTCAATTTCGTGGCGCACGTGCCGTTACAGGTGAATTAATTCAATAAAACCCGGGCATCGTAAATAGATATCCAGTGCGATCTTTTGTGTATAATTTTATAATTATACGCCATCAATTCATCTCAAAATATGAAATTATAAAAGGGGACAAGACTTGTTCACTTGAGTATATTATTGTTTTGTGTTTTGTTTTGTGGAGAAATAAGAAAAAAAAATAAACTGGGAGCTAATATACTCAGTTTATCTGGGACACTATTGAGGTAAATAAACAACATCGAAATAACAAGGGAATCTGGCAACAGTATACAATTTATAAATCCATGGCCATGTTATAAAACATTTTACAAATATCAATCCAAGTCCCTGCCATGCCTAAGATGTGGATTGTTTGATGTTTAGCATAGAATCAGCATTAACCGATACTTATCCATGGGTCTAAATTTGAGATTTGTTACACACCATGAGAAAAAGTGCCACCAATCATCTACCACACTCCCGGTGCATAATAATGATCTAAATTGTTCATTAGAAGCATCAGAAGTGTTTCATTAGCAAATTTTGATCAGTGAAGGCCCTGATCAGACTGCGCAGATGCGCAGGCTGATGGGGCTACACTTTTCACAAACCTTAATCTGGCCATTTTTCATATGGTGCATTGTATTTCAGCAACATAAAATTAGGGTAAAGTTAATCACTGTCCGAGCTACCACTGTTGTCAGGACCGTCACCATTTACAGAAGGCGTGTACTTTTTCATTGTGTGATACCTTGTGAAGCACACTGGCATGCACATGGCCTTCTTACACTCGCGACATTCCATGGTGGTCCCTTTTCGCTTGAAACCAACCCGATTTTTTGTAGGTACATTGCATACAACACAGTCTCGGATAGGATTTTTCCGTTTTACACCCTCTTGTGGTGGGATGTGTGCCGCGAAATGTCTGGCTGTGAGACGGTCGACGTTGTCAGCCTTTCGTCCTCCTCGTGATGGTGTAGGCGCATCCGGAGACGAATCGATCAAGGACTCCACTATTGCGGTACGGAACTCGCGATGAGTACGTTTCTTCAGATTGGCACCAAATTTTCTGTACAGCGCATACACGTTTACTAGCAGAAGATTGAAGAGGTGGAGGAAAAGCTTTTTCCACCATTTCAGGGTTTTGTACTGTATGATCTGGTCACTCAGATCCACGCCTCCCATCTGTTTGATGTAGTCAATAATGGCCACAGGTTTCATGATTGCCTCATTTGTATGCTGGTCAACGCGATCAGTCACACCGAATTTCGCCTCATGGATAGTGGTAAGAATGTTCACGTCGCGTTTGTCATGATATTTCATGGCCAACATATTTCCTTTCCGGCGGAAAATTGCTTCGCCTTGTGTTTTTTTACCAAAGAAAGGGCTTTCGGCACACGTTTTCTGTTAACCTGTAATGTTCCACACGCATACGTATCCAAGAGTTCAAGTTCAGTGAAAAGTTCAGGGGAATTGTAGTAGTTGTCCATGAATACGTGATGGCCCTTGGACAACAAACCCGTTTGTACGAGCATACCGATAACAATATTTGATGTGGTCGTTAAGTCCATGTAGTTAAGTCCATGGTAAATGTCAAAACCGACACAATACCCAGACGAAGCCTTGCACACCTGGTACAGTTTCTTACCGAATTTGTTTGGTTTCATGGGGTTATAAACCCTAAATCGAACACGACCTTTAAATGGACACGTGGCTTCATCGAAGCTGAGTGAGTGAGTGAGTGAATAGGGTTTAACGTCCGCTTTTCTGACATAGAGGTACAAGCCTCAGGGAGTCTACACGCAGACGGGTCAACGGGGTCGTGTCCCGTATCCACCTGTCCGAGGGGGTAAATCCCAACTTCAGAACTCAATATTTACAATCAAAATATATATTCAGTCCTGAAATTAGAACAACCTGATCTGGTGCCAGGCCCTCGCCACACCAGCATCATTTATCCCATCCCCTAAAAGTAATAGGATTAGCGCTAATCTTACTTTTATATATGGGGCATAGCCTGACTCAACTCTCACATACAAGAAAGCCAAAAATGTACATGAGGGCCAAATCCGGTATAGTGGGTTCCGGAAAGTATGAACCCAATCGTTAAGCCAGCCAGTTTAGTCGCCTTTTACGACAAGCAATGGCTACTGCAGCACTATTCTCAGGATCAGTTGATCCCGCCCCGGTGCCTGCACGGGGCCATCGAAGCTGAGATTCTGTTCCGGTTCATATTTCAAAAAGTTAGTCTGGAGCATCTGTATGAAAGGTCGAAGTTTGTGCAGTCGGTCGTAACTGGGTTCGCCTTCATTTGCAGCTGCAGAGTTATCGGCAATATGCAGATTTGACATCAACAACAAAAACCTGT
The DNA here is from genome assembly GCA_029237695.1 of Conchocele bisecta. NCBI lineage: Eukaryota > Metazoa > Mollusca > Bivalvia > Lucinida > Thyasiridae > Conchocele > Conchocele bisecta. The sequence goes on along the minus strand of CM055280.1, from coordinate 2,090,803 downwards.
CCTTCGACATGCGCTTGCCGAAAAACGGTGTCGATAGGCACTCCTTTGTCGACCAATACAAATCGATTTCAGTTTTCCGTGTGATTCCCATGGCAATGATTAGGGAGAAAAATACTTTCATCTCATCGACTGTCACCTCCTTCCTGTCAACTTTACCCCACCCACTCTGTTCATCGGCTTCGACATTGATGTCACGCGTCGATTGTTCTATGTCAACTTCTCTGACAAGATTGGCATGTCGAATAACAGCTTCAATGTTGTCTTCTAAGTCGCTGTCACTGTCTGAATAGTCGCTATCGTCAAATAGTCGCTATCGTCAAATATCCGCTGTAAAACTTCGCTTGTATCAAGCCTATGTTGGCCTGTGCGAGCCGCCATTTTTGCACTGTATTTCCCCGGTATTTCCGATTCTATTTCCGTTTTCAACGCTGTGATGTGAATGATCTTTCATCTTTTAATTGGTTAATTTTCCAATAAAATACGTCATTCGACCCTTGGAAAGCTAAATGTAAACCCTGTTATGTATCTATGAACAGCAAAATGACGAAAACGAGGTTCAAATAAGGCTTCCACAAAAACATCCATTGTAATTGATAAGATATACAAACCATATACCAATATAAAAATAATATATTGCATGCATATTAAAGTTCATTTTCATCAATATTCATACTACAAAGTCATTTATTATTGTTATTTTAGATGAATAATAAGAATATATAGATATATATGTATACAAAAATAAAAAATATATAATAGGGGGCCGTTTTAGTAGGGGCCGTTTTGACCAAATTCCTAAAACTTTGGGGCCGTTTTGACCAAATCCGGGCCGTTTTGACCACGGGCCGTTTTGACTTGCTTCCTTGCAATGTTGGTGAAATAAGCTCCTGATGAGAAGTTTCAAGGTCAATTAGGTGACTTTAATTCCGACTACCCCGAAAACTTGCGTCATGACCATACTTTGCAATGTTGGTGAAATAAGCTCCTGATGAGAAGTTTCAAGGTCAATTAGGTGACTTTAATTGCGTCAGCTCGTTTAGCACACATGAGTCAGCCATCTTGAATACTGACTTATGGTTGGAGTTTTCGGGGTATGTTCCGAAAGTGTCAATAAATTTGCTAATTCGTCTCGAGTTTTCATTGGCTATAAGGTCATCACGCAGATGAATGAGGCACAGTGAAGGAAAACTTGAAACTTTTCTCTTGATTATGATCTTAACAATATTAAAGAGCAGATTAATGGCGGACGCATAAAATCACGAACAGTGAACAAAATGACCTAAATGGCAAAAACATACCAGTATTTGGTCCAAACACTGGATTTGGTGGCATTTTTTAAGAACTTACTATAGGTAATGTCATGCTTATCTTAATTACGTGACGTAAAGCACATCGCGGCTGCACACATGTCTACAAATTACAAAATATGTGAATACCCCGAAAACTCTGACTACCCCGAAAACTGGCGTCATGACCATACTTTGCAATGTTGGTGAAATAGGCTCCTGATGAGAAGTTTCAAGGTCAATTAGGTGACTTTAATTCCGACTACCCCGAAAACTGGCGTCATGACCATACTTTGCAATGTTGGTGAAATAGGCTCCTGATGAGAAGGTTCAAGGTCAATTAGGTGACTTTAATTCCGACTACCCCGAAAACTGGCGTCATGACCATACTTTGCAATGTTGGTGAAATAGGCTCCTGATGAGAAGTTTCAAGGTCAATTAGGTGACTTTAGTGGGTTATTTTTAGGGGCATAAATAACAAGTTTTCCAAATTCCTCATGTGCACTCATAGTAAAGTGTTTGAACATTTTCAGGAATTAATCAGAATAATATAACACAAAATATGAATGTATGTGCTTACTAAATAGGCCAAGTTAGGGGCACGAATCCATGAGAACAGTCTCAGACTGTTCAACAGTGACTATCAGTGAAACCAGGAAGTAGATAATAACATAAATTAGATCTAGATGATACATTTTTCATGACGTACTCCGCTTTAGTATTCCTCAGGTGTGATACAGTATAATTGTGTTCTTACATGTTGTTAACTGAAGTTCAAGTTGAACTACAGTAAAAGTCTCCCAGGCCCAACCGGTTTTCGAGCCTACTCAGTTTTCGTCTACTTTCGATATCGCGAGCGCAATGGCTGTCGCGGGTATGACTGAAGTACGAAATGGGCGAAAAGGGCGAAATTGAGATTGTCGGGCGAAATGGAGTTTTATATCGCCTCATGTGAATGTATAGACGGGCCAGACCAGAAACAGTGGCGCAATGTCGACTTGGGATACATCTGTGTCAGCTGTCGTAGCAATGGTGGGACGTTCGACTTACTCATGGGCCAGGAAAGGCTCAGACAGGTATGTGATGTTACTGTATTGTAAACATTATTGGGATTCCGTTCAGGTGTGATTAGTTTTAATTATTTAAATCAATTATATGTATCAACTTACATAATTATGTGGGGGTTACATTTATATTATTCCATCTTTAACGGGACACTGTAGGGTTTTCTTGAGAAAAAAAAAGAAAAATACAAATGTGTTTTTATCATGGCCCTGTGTAAAGTGGTTTAATTGAAGATACATGACGATACTGGGACCGCTGGGATGTTTCTATTTTCACCAATATCGGTACATACATATGACAGTTTCTATCTTAATGAACACAACAAGATAGGAAATCTGATAGTTATGTACCTATATGGGTGAAAATAGAAATAACCCAGCAGTCCCAGTATCATCATATATATCTGCAATTAAACCACTTTACACAGGGCCATGATAAAAACATGGTTTTATTTTTTTATTTTTTTCCCCAAAGAAATCCTACAATGTACCTTAATTTACGCTTGTAGTAAATACTTTATCATTCTAAAGCCTGGTTTTGTGAGACGCGTGCCATGGGGGATTACATTCGTGTTGTGTTAGTGCCAGTTAGTCCAGTTATATAGATACTGATGAAATGAGGGGATTAAATAATCAGAACAGAACACAACACAACACAACACAACACAACACAACACAACACAACACAACACAACATACCTTTATTATATTCAGTTAAATACATCTCTGGCCATAACGTGGTGACATAAGAGATAAAATACAGCATGTATGCAAAACTATGGCGTGACGTACAAGTATGGATAGCATGGCGATTGCTAGATTATAAGATGTATCTGTTCCAGTGATCAATTATAAGTGATGACTGATGCAGTGTTATTGTGCATAGTTCTAGACAGTTGTAATAACTCGAGTTGGTAAGCAGAGCCTGCACTAAACAAAGTAATAAAGTCTCTACTTACCCACCCAGACACTTGTGTCCTGTTTGTCAGGTTGGATTGAGGCGGACACAATAAACGCACTGTCCACCCAGATCCACACTGATATGTGTGTTATTTTTGTTACACCCCAGTGTTAATTTATTATTATATAATACACTGTTATTTATTAACACTAAACATATCATATGCACCGTCAGGCCTGAGCACAAGTCTCACTGCCTACATTGTTCAAATATTCGGACATACAATGCTGCTGGACACACTGATTTTATGCAAGAATATGTTGCTACATGTATATAAGTATGGATTATCAAACGTTATGCAAGTGTATTCATCTACAACATGGAAGCCAGTGATTATCAACATGAACTAGGCGTAGGGCAATGCACTATGTAGCCGACTTTGCCAATATTGCCAAGCATACCCATCCACCCCCCCCCAACCCCCCCCCCCCCCCCCCCCCCCCCCCCCCCCCCCCCCCCCCCCCCCCCCCAGTACACTTCGAGGGAGAAGCCTTCAATTTATGTATACAGTTTCAAGTACATTAATCAAGTGATATTGTAATAGTTGCAATACAATAAGTCTGCATAATTATAATCACCATACAAAAGCAGCCCTTAGTTATGTATGATATAATGCATTCCAATAATATAAATAATTACTCCCTCAAAATACATTTGGCCAGACAAGTATACCCAGCAATCCTTCGAAATCGGCCACAGAACTTGCGCTTATGCTAAAAAAAACAGCAACAGCAAAACAAACAACAATGAAAAGTCATGCAGAGCATGATGTTATTAGCCGATCAAATCAGGGTAAAGTGCATCGAACATATGTAGGTGTCTCTGGTAACAATGTCAATGGTAAACTATTTTCGACCACAGTTCTGTACCCAGCGTTGACATTTTTCTCGATTTTGTGCAGGTTTTGGAAACCCGTTCCCAAATCCATCCAATAGCAGCAATGCCATAGCAGCAATGTTTTGTTGTCACCATTATGTTGCGAAATATTCCAGCGTAACACCTGTACTGTATGCTCTATTTATCTACAAATTACACTCCGCAATACACAAAGGGTGTGTTTGTCCGAATTCTGTGGCAGCATGCGAGTGGGCGGAGCTACCAGGGCTATATATATCTAGCGGTTACAGTCTCATCTAAAAATAGACGCAAGATCCTGCGTATTCAGGCACATGCCCAGATTGGCCTAATGTGTCCCATCCGTGATTTTTTGCGCGATGTCGGGCGCAAGACAATCAATAATTTGCGGCATTGACAATAATTAAGGGGGATTGCCGCAATCGCGCGTGCTGGATGCATCCCTGCCATCCCTGCATGATACGTAAACAAATCAAAGTTGGCTATGAAGGGCAATTCTTCGTTTTGATTGGTGGAAAATTTTGTGAATATTAACTAGCGTCAAATGACGCGCATACGCGATCCAATGGGATAAACCCGAGATGCTGGGATAAACCCGAAAATGCTGGGGTTGCTAGTAAGGAGATTTTGAGCAGAGGTCGATTATAAATTAGCCGAATAAACACATTTTACGCGATTATACGTGGCTGAAACTTGTTCTGTTTAATAAATAAAAGCTTTAAATAAATTAGCCCAATAATCGGCGTATGTTGGCGTATATGGCCATTAGAGCCAACTATGGACTTCAACAACAATAACTTCCGGGTTAAATCTCTTCCGGCATTCAGCTCATTACGTATTCAAAATTGTGTTATTTGGCTATAAGTAAAGTTTTAAACGGAGATAATTGCCAAAAATGCAAACTTTATCGGTTGATGCAATTTGGAAGTGATACAGAAAAATTCGCGTTCGCAGATTACCGAATAGCGGAGAAAAGGGTTGCTACAAACTTTTTCAGAATTCGATGGATAACCAATATATTAGCCGATCTATAAATAGATCGGCTAATAAAAACACGCCGGATTCCTAACTCAGAATAAACAAGTAGCAGTCGTAATTTTCTGAGCTGCAAGTGTTTGTATTAGCGGCTCTAGCCACACACGTGGTGCTCGTTCAAGCCGCTGATTGGTCCGGTCTCCAGCCGTGATAGTAAATATCGTAGCCTTTCATAATATAGAAATTGGGTTATCTCGGGTCAGAAAACAAATCTGCATGTGTATTGAGAGGGGGAGCATCCCGCAGCTGATTGGTCTCGAGTTGACCTCTACACAGTAGTGCGTGGCAATGTCTATTTATAGTAAGACACGGACATATAAAGATGGAAGAAGGGGTCTACACTTGTGACCAGTGTGACACCAAATCAAATCTGTGCAGCAGCACTATGCATGTAGCTTCAAATGAATAATATAGATTTATATTGTGATATACAAAGTACAAAAACATGTACATGTCAATTTATCCATTACACGTCTGCAGTGTCTGTTGATCAATAATGACACAGGAAAAAAACAAGTATTGATGTGTTAATATCAAGGTGCACGATTCACGTGGTTACAACAACAACAACGTCGCCCAATCCAAAGTCAGTATTATTTGATATTTTCCTTAATATGCAACGGATTTTGATGAAATGTGGCGCAGCAAACGCGTCTTCATGAGCTGCATTTGGTGGTCCATGGAGTTCGGCATATTTCATCAAAATCCGTTACGTAATAAGGACAATATAAAAGAATACGTACTTTGAATCAGATGGATTCTGGAAGTTTCAGTATTTGTTGTTGTGGTTAGTACCACGTGATCATACACCTTGAATATGGAGCAACAGCTTTCTGAACAATAACATAACACATTCATTCCTGCATGCATTAATGAACAGCCACTATATCTAGTGTACCCAACGATATATATCCTCACAGCCGTACATGTGAATACAGACGTCATTCACAGTTATTTACAATTTAGTAAACAAATAATTAATTGCGACAGGCCTTACCCTGACCAGACTGCCCGTGGCCAACTGCGCTAACTTAATAAAGAGCAACTGTGCCAAGTATTTTCCTGTGCAGACACACAGTATTACATTAATAATGATAAACACTGTAGACTCTAATCAGACTGTATGATTCCACAGGCTGACCCAAAGCATCAGTGATTTAAATAAATTATACTTCACATCATGTCCTTATTGCAGCTTATTCACGTATAAATCAGTGCATTTAGAGCAGAACTGTCTGATCGGGTCTATCCTGGTCGCAATAGCATTTACAATATTTACAATACACTGTGAACGTATATGACTTAATAAAATGAATGTACACTGAGACGACTGGGTTAGGAGTTTACATGTGTCCACCCTAGAGTAAATGAAAGTCGTCCAGAAAATTCACGTTACAATTGTGACATGTTAAAATTGACAATATTCTCGTGTATTGTACAGGGCGCAGAACTGATATTGGACTGAATCGTAATATAAAATGCATAGCTAATTTTAGTAAACATTTCAATCGTGTTCGCCCTTCGTTTACAAATAAAACTAGAGCAGCTTGAGCTGCATCAACGGTTTGTGCATCAAACATTGATTTCATGTGTAACTAAGCTTTAGCCCAAGGTGTAAACTATCGGTTGCAAAAAGAATTTCTGAAGTTTTAGAATGAACAGTCCAACATTATTGTGTTCGCATCATCACACCGATGTGGGGCCGGTTAGCTTAGAGGTAGAGCGATGGACTCGGAGCGAGGGATACCGGGTTCGATCCTCAGCCAAAGTTTTAGCTAAAGGACTGAAATATCGACTACAGCAAAAACAATTGAAATCGAATGATAAATAACGAAGCTGACGTCACATCCGTTTGCTCTGTTTTGAAAACTTGAAAAAATACGTTCATCTTTGACATCGAATAGAGCCGTAAGTAGTCAAGATATAGCTCTGAAAATTAATCATCTTTCATGCGGTTGACACTCCCCTATCACCTGGCAAGAAATTATGTTGCTGACAGTACTGTACAAATTGGAAAACGTTTGTAAAGACCACCCGTTAATCAGCCGAAATTCGGCAAAATCGTTGAAAAAGTATGTACATTTTTAAACTTCAAATGCATATAGCTCTTTTATTTGAGCAGATAGCCGAAAACTGTCAGTGAATTTGAGATAGAGAATTTTGTCAGCTTTCCAATGCAAAATGAATTCTTGAAATCGGTTGGAAAATAAGGAAGTTATAGGAAGTATGACGTCACTTCCGTTTTTCGTGGAAAGTAGCATTAAAAGATATCTGAAAATCTCTGAGTCTCTGCTCACACTTGATCCGAATCGGCATGCAAAATTTGAAGTCGATCCGACCAGCGGTTTGGTGTAGATGGAGGGAGCCCGTAAGTCAGCGGATGATTATTTTTCGATAGTTATCGCCCTTAAATTGTAGTTTACGCCATTTGTAAATACACCTAATAAAACGGAAATTAAATATGTGCAATATTCCGCCAGTGAAGTTTTCGTTTGTTTTTCACCATAGGCCGGGCACAAAGCGGGAAAGTTTTAGCTAAAGGACTGAAATATCGACCGCAGCAAGAAATTTTGAAATCTATTGATAAATAACGAAGCTGACGTCACATCCGTTTGCTCTATTTTGAAAACTTGAAAGAAAAAAAGACGTTCATCTTTGACATCGAATAAAAAAACCGGAAGTAGTCAAGATAGAGCTCTGAAAATTATCATCTTTTGTGCTCCGACACTCCCCTATCACACTGGCAAGAAATTATGTTGCTGACATTACTGTACAAATTGGAAAACGTTTGTAAAGACCACCCGTTATTATCCGAAATTCGGCAAAAATTCGGCAAAATCGTTGAAAAGTATGTACATTTTTCAACATCAAATGCCTATAGCTCTCTTATTTGACCAGATAGCCGAGAACTATCAGCGAGTTCGAGATAGAGAATTTTGTCAGCTTTCCAATGCAATTTCTGAAAATCTCTAAGTCTCTGCTCACACTTGATCCGAACCGGCATGCAAAATTTGAAGTCGATCCGACCAGCGGTTTGGGCTGTAGACTGAACGGCTGAATAAAAAAAAAACCAAAAAAAACAAACAACTAGAGCAGCTTGAGCTGCATCAACGGTTTGAGCCTCAAACATTGATTTCATGTGTAACTAAGCTTTAGCCCAAGGTGTAAACTATCGGTTGCAAAAAGAATTTCTGAAGTTTTAAAAATGAACAGCCCAACATTATTGTGTTCGCATCATCACACCGATGTGGGGCCGGTTAGCTTAGAGGTAGAGCGATGGACTCGGAGCGAGGGATACCGGGTTCGATCCTCAGCCAAAGTTTTAGCTAAAGGACTGAAATATCGACTACAACAAAAACAATTGAAATCGAATGATAAATAACGAAGCTGACGTCACATCCGTTTGCTCTATTTTGAAAACTTGAAAAAATACGTTCATCTTTGACATCGAATAGAGCCGTAAGTAGTCAAGATATAGCTCTGAAAATTATCATCTTTCATGCGGCTGACACTCCCCTATCACCATGGCAAGAAATTATGTTGCTGACAGTACTGTACAAATTGGAATACGTTTGTAAAGACCACCCGTTATCAGCCGAAATTCGGCAAAATCATTGAAAAGTATGTACATTTTTCAACTTCAAATGCATATAGCTCTTTTATTTGAGCAGATAGCCGAAAACTGTCAGTGAATTTGAGATAGAGAATTTTGTCAACTTTCCAATGCAAAATGAATTCTTGAAATCGGTTGGAAAATAAGGAAGTTATAGGAAGTATGACGTCACTTCCGTTTTCGTGGAAAGTAGCATTAAAAGATATCTGAAAATCTCTGAGTCTCTGCTCACACTTGATCCGAATCGGCATGCAAAATTTGAAGTCGTTCCGACCAGCGGTTTGGTGTAGATGGAGGGAGCCCGTAAGTCAGCGGATGATTATTTTTCGATAGTTATCGCCCTTAAATTGCAGTTTACGCCATTTGTAAATACACCTAATAAAATTAAATATGTGCAATATTCCGCCAGTGAAGTTTTCGTTTGTTTTTCACCATAGGCCTGGCACAAAGCGGGAAAGTTTTAGCTAAAGGACTGAAATATCGACCGCAGCAAGAAATTTTGAAATCTATTGATAAATAACGAAGCTGACGTCACATCCGTTTGCTCTATTTTGAAAACTTGAAAAAAAGACGTTCATCTTTGACATCGAATAGAACCGGAAGTAGTCAAGATAGAGCTCTGAAAATTATCATATGTTATGCGCCTGACACTCCCCTATCACACTGGCAAGAAATTATGTTGCTGACATTACTGTACAAATTGGAAAACGTTTGTAAAGACCACCCGTTATCAGCCGAAATTCGGCAAAAAATCGGCAAAATCGTTGAAAAGTATGTACATTTTTCAACTTCAAATGCCTATAGCTCTCTTATTTGACCAGATAGCCGAGAACTGCCAGCGAGTTCGAGATAGAGAATTTTGTCAGCTTTCCAATGCAAAAATAATTTTTGAAATCGGTTGGAAAATAAGGAAGTTATAGAAAGTATGACGTCACTTCCGGTTTCGTGGAAGTGGCATTAAGAGATTTCTGAAAATCTCTGAGTCTCTGCTCACACTTGATCCGAATAGGCATGCAAAATTTGAAGTCGATCCGACCAGCGGTTTGGCGTTATTCTCGTCTCACAGTCGATACGAATCTGCATACAAAATTTGAAGTCGATCCGACAAGCGGTTTGGGCTGTAGTCCCGACGGCTGAATAAAAAGAAAAAAAAATTGATGCAATTCCAATGAAATTGAAAAAATAAAGTTTTGTATTTTCAGAATCGCTTGACTATCCTAAGCATTTTTCATTATATAACGTTCTACGAAATGTGTACCGTTAACCCCCTAGTCTGACATTGAAGTTGAGACGATTCTAAAGCACTCACAGCATGTCAGTATTGTTACTGTGTGATTTAACGTGACGCTGTCAAACTTCAAATGCATGTAGCTCTCTCATTTGAGCAGATAGCTAAAAACTACCAGTGATGCGGAGATAGAGAATTTTATTGCCTTTTTAATGGAAAAAAAATATTTGAAATCGGTTGAATAATAAAAAAGTTATGACCATTTCAAATTTAAAAAAATGAAAGAACCAAACTTCAAATGCCTACAACTCTCTCATTTGGGCAGATAGCCAAAAACTACCAGCGAAACGGAGATAGAGAATGTTGGCTTTTTAATGGAAAAAATATTTGAAATCGGTTAGATAATAACAAAGTTATGAACATTTCAAATTTGAAAAATTGAAAAAAAAAACAAAAAAGTCCAAGTTTGAAAGGCAATAGAATCGGAACTCTTCAAGCTATAGCTCTGAAAAGTATCATCTTTTGTGCGGATGAATGTCCCGCGTCACGCTGTCAAAAAAATTATGTTGCTGAGATTACTGTACAAATTGGAAACTGTTTTCGAAGACCACCCGTTAAAATAAAAAAGAAAATCCGAAATTGTGATTTTTTCATTTTTCTCAACTTCACATGTCAATAGCTCTCTCATTTGAGCAGATAGCCAATAACGGCCAGGCAAATGAAGATAGAGATTTCTCGCAGCTTTCGAATACAAAAAGAATTTTTGAAATCGGTTGAAAAATGTGGAAGTTATAGGACATTATATGATATATGACGTCACTTCCGGTTTCGTGGAAAGTGACGTCATGAGAATTCTGAAAATTGAGTTATTCTCGTCTCACAGTTGATACAAATCGGCATACAAAATTTGAAGTCGATCCGACAAGCGGTTTGGGCTGTAGTCCCGACGGCTGAATAAAAAGAAAAAGAACTAGAGCAGCTGAAGCTGCATCAACGGTTTGAGGCTTGATGTACTGACAAACGTACACTGGCAAAGTGATTAGAAGACATTGCCAATGACGAAAACATATGAAACTAAAAAAAAATTGATGCAATTCCAATGAAATTGAACAAATAAAGTTTTGTATTTTCAGAATCGCTTGACTATCCTAAGCATTTTTCATTATATAACGTTCTACGAAATGTGTACCGTTAACCCCCTAGTCTGACATTGAAGTTGAGACGATTCTAAAGCACTCACAGCATGTCAGTTCGTATATAAAACCAGTGTCTGATACAGCCCACCATACCTATCTGGCCTCCACCTCGAAGTTTGTCAGCTGTACACACTGTTCTAGGCGGCTAAGTTTATATGCTCGTTCTCAAACTTCAATGCATGTAGCTCGCGCATTTGAGCAGATAGCTAAAAACTACCAGCGAAACGGAGATAGAGAATTTTATTGGCTTTTTAATGCAAAAAAAATATTTGAAATCGGTTGAATAATATGGAAGTTATGACCATTTCAATTTTTTTTTTAAACTTCAAATGCCTACAACTCTCTCATTTGGCAGATAGCCAAAAACTACCAGCGAAACGGAGATAGAGAATTTTGTTGGCTTTTTAATGCAAAAAAAATATTTGAAATCGGTTAGATAATAAAAAAGTTATGACCATTTCAAATTTGAAAAATTGAAAAAAAAACGTCCAAGTTTGAAAGACAATAGAATCAGAACTATTCAAGCCATTGCTCTGAAAAATATCATCTCTGTGCGGATGAATGTCCCGCCGTGACGCTGTCAAAAAATTATGTTGCTGAGATTACTGTACAAATTGGAAACTGTTTTCAAAGACCACCCGTTAAAATAAAAATCTGAAATTGTTGATTTTTTTCATTTTTCTCAATTTCACATGTCTATAGCTCTCTCATTTGAGCAGATAGCCAAACATTGTCAGTGGAGCGAAGATAGAGAATTCTCGCAGCTTTACAATTCAAAAAGAATTTTTGAAATCGGTTGGAAAATAAGGAAGTTATAGGGAATTATATGATATAGACGTCACTTCCGGTTTCGTAAAAAGTGACGTCATGAGAATTCTGAAAATTGAGTTATTCTCGTCTCACTGTTGATGCGAATCGGTATACAAAATTTGAAGTCGATCCGACAAGCGGTTTGGGCTGTAGTCCCGACGGCTGAATAAAAAGAAAAAAAAGAAAAAAAAAAACAACGAAAACAAAAGGTTTGAGGAATCAAATTCCTCAAACCTAAAAAGAAAAAGAAAAAAAAAACCAACGAAAACAAAAGGTTTGAGGAATCAAATTCCTCAAACCTAACTAGAGCAGCTTGAGCTGCATCAACGGTTTGAGCCTCAAACATTGATTTCATGTGTAACTAAGCTTTAGCCCAAGGTGTAAACTATCGGTTGCAAAAAGAACTAGAGCAGCTGAAGCTGCATCAACGGTTTGAGGCTTGATGTACTGACAAACGTACACTGACAAAGTGATTAGAAGACATTGCCAATGACGAAAACATATGAAACTCAAAAAAAATTGATGCAATTCCAATGAAATTGAAAAAATAAATAGTTTTGTATTTTCAGAATCGCTTGACTATCCTAAGCATTTTTCATTATATAACGTTCTACGAAATGTGTACCGTTAACCCCCTAGTCTGACATTGAAGTTGAGACGATTCTAAAGCACTCACAGCATGTCAGTTCGTATATAAAACCAGTGTCTGATACAGCCCACCATACCTGTCTGGCCTCCACCTCGAAGTTTGTCAGCTGTACACACTGTTCTAGGCGGCTAAGTTTATATGCTCGTTCTCAAACTTCAAATGCATGTAGCTCGCGCATTTGAGCAGATAGCTAAAAACTACCAGCGAAACGGAGATAGAGAATTTTATTGGCTTTTTAATGCAAAAAAAATATTTGAAATCGGTTGAATAATAAGGAAGTTATGACCATTTCAATTTTTTTTAAAAACTTCAAATGCCTACAACTCTCTCATTTGGCAGATAGCCAAAAACTACCAGCGAAACGGAGATAGAGAATTTTGTTGGCTTTTTAATGCAAAAAAAATATTTGAAATCGGTTAGATAATAAAAAAGTTATGACCATTTCAAATTTGAAAAATTGAAAAAAAACGTCCAAGTTTGAAAGACAATAGAATCAGAACTATTTAAGCCATTGCTCTGAAAAATATCATCTTCTGTGCGGATGAATGTCCCGCGTGACGCTGTCAAAAAATTATGTTGCTGAGATTACTGTACAAATTGGAAACTGTTTTCAAAGACCACCCGTTAAAATAAAATAAAAATTCTGAAATTGTTGATTTTTTTCATTTTTCTCAATTCCACATGTCTATAGCTCTCTCATTTGAGCAGATAGCCAAACATTGTCAGCGAAGCGAAGATAGAGAATTCTCGCAGCTTTACAATTCAAAAAGAATTTTTGAAATCGGTTGGAAAATAAGGAAGTTATAGGGAACTATCAAAGGATTTAGCCGCAGCCACAGGCATTCGGCCTGTTTCGGCTTTCATCGGTATAATTATCATGATTATGTTGAACAACAAAGAAACTAGAGCAGCTGAAGCTGCATCAACGGTTTGAGGCTTGATGTACTGACAAACGTACACTGGCAAAGTGATTAGAAGACATTGCCAATGACGAACATATGAAACTCAAAAAAAATTGATGCAATTCCAATGAAATTGAAAAAATAAGTATTTTCGTATTTTGAGAATCGCTTGACTATCCTAAGCATTTTTCATTATATAACGTTCTACGAATGTGTACCGTTAACCCCCTAGTCTGACATTGAAGTTGAGACGATTCTAAAGCACTCACAGCATGTCAGTTCGTATATAACTTCAAATGCCTACAACTACTCTCATTTGGGCAGATAGCCAAAAACTACCAGCGAAACGGAGATAGAGAATTTTGTTGCCTTTTTAATGCAAACAAAATATTTGAAATCGGTTAGATAATAAAAAAGTTATGACCATTTCAAATTTGAAAAATGCATTCGGCCTGTTTCGGCTTTCATCGGTATAATTATCATGATTATGTTGAACAACAAAGAAAATAAAAAAATGAAAGAACCAAACTTCAAATGCCTACAACTCTCTCATTTGGGCAGATAGCCAAAAACTACCAGTGAAGCGGAGATAGAGAATTTTGTTGGCTTTTTAATGGAAAAAAAATATTTGAAATCGGTTAGATAATAACAAAGTTATGAACATTTAAAATTTGAAAAATTTTGAAGAAAAAAAACTTCAAATGCATGTAGCTCTCTCATTTGAGCAGATAGCTAAAAAACTACCACGATGCGGAGATAGAGAATTTTTTATTGGCTTTTTAATGCAAAAAAAATATTTGAAAATCGGTTGAATAATAAGGAAGTTATGACCATTTCAATTTTTTTTAAAAACTTCAAATGCCTACAACTCTCTCATTTGGGCAGATAGCCAAAAACTACCAGCGAAACGGAGATAGAGAATTTTGTTGGCTTTTAAATGCAAAAAAATATTTGAAATCGGTTAGATAATAAAAAAAAAAAAGTTATGACCATTTCAAATTTGAAAAATTGAAAACAAACGTCCAAGTTTGAAAGACAATAGAATCAGAACTATTCAAGCCATTGCTCTGAAAAATATCATCTTCTGTGCGGATGAATGTCCCGCGTGACGCTGTCAAAAAATTATGTTGCTGAGATTAATGTACAAATTGGAAACTGTTTTCAAAGACCACCCGTTAAAATAAAATAAAAAATCTGAAATTGTTGATTTTTTTCATTTTTCTCCAATTTCACATGTCTATAGCTCTCTCATTGAGCAGATAGCCAAACATTGTCAACGAAGCGAAGATAGAGAATTCTCGCAGCTTTACAATTCAAAAAAAAAATAATTTTGAAATCGGTTGGAAAATAAGGAAGTTATAGGGAATTATGATATATGACGTCACTTCCTGTTTCGTAAAAAGTAACGTCATGAGAATTCTGAAAATTGCGTTATTCTCGTCTCACTGTTGATGCGAATCGGTATACAAAATTTGAAGTCGATCCGACCAGCGGTT
The DNA here is from genome assembly GCA_029237695.1 of Conchocele bisecta. NCBI lineage: Eukaryota > Metazoa > Mollusca > Bivalvia > Lucinida > Thyasiridae > Conchocele > Conchocele bisecta. Next base: position 2,075,708 of record CM055280.1, on the reverse strand, counting down.
TGGGCTGTAGACTGAAGGGCTGAATAAAAAAAAAAACAAAAAAAAAAACCAACAACGAATACAATAGGTTTTCGGCGCAGCGGAAAGCCGCCTCAAACCTAATAAAAAAATAAAGAAAGAACCAAACTTCAAATGCCTACAACTCTCTCATTTGGGCAGATAGCCAAAAACTACCAGCGAAACGGAGATAGAGAATTTTGTTGGCTTTTTAATGGAAAAAAAATATTTGAAATCGGTTAGATAATAACAAAGTTATGAACATTTAAAATTTGAAAAATTGAAAAAAAAACGTCCAAGTTTGAAAGGCAATAGAATCGGAACTCTTCAAGCTATAGCGGAGATTAGAGAATTTTATTGGCTTTTTAATGCAAAAAAAAATATTTGAAATCGGTTGAATAATAAGGAAGTTATGACCATTTCAATTTTTTTTTTAAAAAAAAACTTCAAATGCCTACAACTCTCTCATTTGGGCAGATAGCCAAAACTACCAGCGAAACGGAGATAGAGAATTTTGTTGGCTTTTTAATGCAAAAAAAAAATTTGAAATCGGTTAGATAATAAAAAAGTATGACATTTCAAATTTGAAAAATTGAAAAATTGAAAAAAAAACTTCCAAGTTTGAAAGACAATAGAATCAGAACTATTCAAGCCATTGCTCTGAAAAATATCATCTTCTGTGCGGATGAATGTCCCGCGTGACGCTGTCAAAAAATTATGTTGCTGAGATTACTGTACAAATTGGAAACTGTTTTCAAAGACCACCCGTTAAAATAAAATAAAAATCTGAAATTGTTGATTTTTTTTCATTTTTCTCAATTTCACATGTCTATAGCTCTCTCATTTGAGCAGATAGCCAAACATTGTCAGCGAAGCGAAGATAGAGAATTCTCGCAGCTTTACAATTCAAAAATAATTTTTGAAATCGGTTGGAAAATAAGGAAGTTATAGGGAATTATATGATATATGACGTCACTTCCGGTTTCGTAAAAAGTGACGTCATGAGAATTCTGAAAATTGCGTTATTCTCGTCTCACTGTTGATGCGAATCGGTATACAAAATTTGAAGTCGATCCGACCAGCGGTTTGGGCTGTAGACTGAAGGGCTGAATAAAAAAAAAAAAAAAAAAAAAAAAAAAAAAAAAAAAAAAAAAAACAACGAAAACAAAAGGTTTGAGGAATCAAATTCCTCAAACCTAATAAAAAAATGAAAGAACCAAACTTCAAATGCCTACAACTCTCTCATTTGGGCAGATAGCCAAAAACTACCAGCGAAGCGGAGATAGAGAATTTTGTTGGCTTTTTAATGGAAAAGAAATATTTGAAATCGGTTAGATAATAACAAAGTTATGAACATTTAAAATTTGAAAAATTGAAAAAAACAACTTCAAATGCATGTAGCTCTCTCATTTGAGCAGATAGCTAAAAGTACCAGCGATGGGGAGATAGAGAATTTTATTGGCTTTTTAATGCAAATAAAATATTTGAAATCGGTTGAATAATAAGGAAGTTATGACCATTTCAATTTTTTTTAAAAACTTCAAATGCCTACAACTCTCTCATTTGGGCAGATAGCCAAAAACTACCAGTGAAACGGAGATAGAGAATTTTGTTGGCTTTTTAATGCAAAAGAAATATTTGAAATCGGTTAGATAATAAAAAAGTTATGACCATTTCAAATTTGAAAAATTGAAAACAAACGTCCAAGTTTGAAAGACAATAGAATCAGAACTATTCAAGCCATGCTCTGAAAAATATCATCTTCTGTGCGGATGAATGTCCCGCGTGACGCTGTCAAAAAATTATGTTGCTGAGATTAAATGTACAAATTGGAAACTGTTTTCAAAGGACACCCGTTAAAATAAAAAAAAAATAAAAATCTGAATTGTTGATTTTTTTCATTTTTCTTCATTTCACATGTCTATAGCTCTTCTCATTTGAGCAGATAGCCAAAACATTGTCAACGAAGCGAAGATAGAGAATTCTCGCAGCTTTACAATTCAAAATGAATTTTTGAAATGGTTGGAAACTAAGGAAGTTATAGGGATTATATGATATATGACGTCACTTCGGTTTCGTAAAAAAGTAACGTCATGAGAATTTTCTGAAAATTGCGTTATCTCGTCTCACTGTTGATGCGAATCGGTATACAAAATTTGAAGTCGATCCGACCATAGCGGTTTGGGCTGTAGACTGAAGGGCTGAATAAAAAAAAAAAAAAACAAAAAAAAACCAACGAATACAATTAGGTTTTCGGCGCAGCGGAAAGCCGCCTCAAACCTAATAAAAAAATGAAAGAACCAAACTTTCAAATGCTACAACTCTCTCATTTGGGCAGATAGCCAAAAACTACCAGCGAAGCGGAGATAGAGAATTTTGTGGCTTTTTAATGGAAAAAAAATATTTGAAAATCGGGTTAGATAATAACAAGTTATGAACATTTAAAATTTGAAAAATTGAAAAAAAAAAACGTCCAAGTTTGAAAGGCAATAGAATCGGAACTCTTCAAGCTATAGCGGAGATAGAGAATTTTATTGGCTTTTTAATGCAAAAAAAATATTTGAAATCGGTTGAATAATAAGGAAGTTATGACCATTTCAATTTTTTTTTTTAAATTTCAAATGCCTACAACTCTCTCATTTGGGCAGATAGCCAAAAACTACCAGTGAAGCGGAGATAGAGAATTTTGTTGGCTTTTTAATGGAAAAGAAATATTTGAAATCGGTTAGATAATAACAAAGTTATGAACATTTAAAATTTGAAAAATTGAAGAAAAAAAACTTCAAATGCATGTAGCTCTCTCATTTGAGCAGATAGCTAAAAGTACCAGCGATGGGGAGATAGAGAATTTTATTGGCTTTTTATGCATATAAAAAAATATTTTGAAATCGGTTGAATAATAAGGAAGTTATGACCATTTCAATTTTTTTTTAAAACTTCAAATGCCTACAACTCTCTCATTTGGGCAGATAGCCAAAAACTACCAGTGAAATGGAGATAGAGAATTTTGTTGGCTTTTTTAATGCAAAAAAATATTTGAAATCGGTTAGATAATAAAAACGTTTGACCATTTCAAAAATTTGAAAAAATTAAAAAAAAAACGTCCAAGTTTTGAAAGACAATAGAATCAGAACTATTCAAAGCCATTGCTCTGAAAATATATCTCTGTGCGGATGAATGTCCCGCGTGACGCTGTCAAAACATTATGTTGCTGAGATTAATGTACAAATTGGAAACTGTTTTCAAAGACCCACCCGTTAAAATAAAATAAAAATCTGAAATTGTTGATTTTTTTTTCATTTTTCTCAATTTTCACATGTCTATAGCTCTCTCATTTGAGCAGATAGCCAAACATTGTCAGTCGAAGCAAGATAGAGAATTCTCGCAGCTTTACAATTCAAAAATAATTTTTGAAATCGGTTGGAAAATAAGGAAGTTATAAGGGGAATTATATGATATATGACGTCACTTCCGGTTTCGTAAAAGTAACGTCCATGAGAATTTGAAAATTGCGTTATTCTCGTCTCACGTTGATGCGAATCGGTATACAAAATTTGAAGTCGATCCGACCAGCGGTTTGGGCTGAGACTGAAGGGCTGAATAAAAAAAAAAAAAAACAAAAAAAAAACCACGAATTACAATAGGTTTTCGGCGCAGCGGAAAGCCGCCTCAAACCTATAAAAATGAAAGAACCAAACTTCAAATGCCTACAACTCTCTCTGTTGGGGCAGATAGCCAAAAACTACCAGCGAAGCGGAGATAGAGAATTTTGTTGGCTTTTAATGGAAAAAAAATATTTGAAATCGGTTAGATAATAACAAAGTTATGAACATTTAAAATTTGAAAAATTGAAAAAAAAAAAACGTCCAAGTTTGAAAGGCAATAGAATCGGAACTCTTCAAGCTATAGCGGAGATAGAGAATTTTTTATTGGCTTTTTAATTGCAAAATATTAAATTTGATAATTAAATCGGTTGAATAATAAGGAAGTTATGACCATTTCAATTTTTTTTTTTTAAAATTTCAAATGCCTAACAACTCTCTCATTTGGGAGTTAGCCAAAAAAATACCAGTGAAGCGGAGATAGAGAATTTTGTTGGCTTTTTAATGGAAAAGAAAATATTTGAATCGGTTAGATAATAACAAAGTTATGAACATTTAAAATTTGAAAAATTGAAGAAAAAAACTTCAAATGCATGTAGCTCTCTCATTTGAGCAGATAGCTAAAAGTACCAGCGATGGGGAGATAGAGAATTTTTTGGCTTTTTAATGCATATAAAATATTTGAAATCGGTTGAATAATAAGGAGTTATGACCATTTCAATTTTTTTTTAAAAATTCAAATGCCTACAACTCTCTCAATTTTGGGCAGATAGCCAAAAACTACCAGTGAAATGGAGATAGAGAATTTTGTTGGCTTTTTTATGCAAAAAAAAATATTTGAAATCCGGTTAGATAATAAAAACGTTTATGACCATTTCAAATTTGAAAAAATTAAAAAAAAAAACGTCCAGTTTGAAAGACATAGAATCAGAACTATTCAAAGCCATTGCTCTGAAAAATATCATCTTCTGTGCGGATGAATGTCCCGCGTGACGCTGTCAAAACATTAAGTGCTGAGATTAATGTACAAATTGGAAACTGTTTTCAAAGACCACCCGTTAAAATAAAATAAAAATCTGAAATTGTTGATTTTTTTCATTTTTCTCAATTTCACATGTCTATAGCTCTCTCATTTGAGCAGATAGCCAAACATTGTCAGCGAAGCGAAGATAGAGAATTCTCGCAGCTTTACAATTCAAAAATAATTTTTGAAATCGGTTGGAAAATAAGGAAGTTATAGGGAATTATATGATATATGACGTCACTTCCTGTTTCGTAAAAAGTAACGTCATGAGAATTCTGAAAATTGCGTTATTCTCGTCTCACTGTTGATGCGAATCGGTATACAAAATTTGAAGTCGATCCGACCAGCGGTTTGGGCTGTAGACTGAAGGGCTGAATAAAAAAAAAACCAAAAAAAAAACCAACGAATACAATAGGTTTTCGGCGCAGCGGAAAGCCGCCTCAAACCTAATAAAAAAATGAAAGAACCAAACTTCAAATGCCTACAACTCTCTCATTTGGGCAGATAGCCAAAAACTACCAGCGAAGCGGAGATAGAGAATTTTGTTGGCTTTTTAATGGAAAAAAAATATTTGAAATCGGTTAGATAATAACAAAGTTATGAACATTTAAAATTTGAAAAATTGAAAAAAAAACGTCCAAGTTTGAAAGGCAATAGAATCGGAACTCTTCAAGCTATAGCGGAGATAGAGAATTTTATTGGCTTTTTAATGCAAAAAAAATATTTGAAATCGGTTGAATAATAAGGAAGTTATGACCATTTCAATTTTTTTTTAAAAACTTCAAATGCCTACAACTCTCTCATTTGGGCAGATAGCCAAAACTACCAGCGAAACGGAGATAGAGAATTTTGTTGGCTTTTTAATGCAAAAAAAAAATTTGAAATCGGTTAGATAATAAAAAAGTTATGACCATTTCAAATTTGAAAAATTGAAAAAAAACGTCCAAGTTTGAAAGACAATAGAATCAGAACTATTCAAGCCATTGCTCTGAAAAATATCATCTTCTGTGCGGATGAATGTCCCTCGTGACGCTGTCAAAAAATTATGTTGCTGAGATTACTGTACAAATTGGAAACTGTTTTCAAAGACCACCCGTTAAAATAAAATAAAAATCTGAAATTGTTGATTTTTTTCATTTTTCTCAATTTCACATGTCTATAGCTCTCTCATTTGAGCAGATAGCCAAACATTGTCAGCGAAGCGAAGATAGAGAATTCTCGCAGCTTTACAATTCAAAAAGAATTTTTGAAATCGGTTGGAAAATAAGGAAGTTATAGGGAATTATATGATATATGACGTCACTTCCGGTTCGTAAAAAGTGACGTCATGAGAATTCTGAAAATTGCGTTATTCTCGTCTCACTGTTGATGCGAATCGGTATACAAAATTTGAAGTCGATCCGACCAGCGGTTTGGGCTGTAGACTGAAGGGCTGAATAAAAAAAAAACCAAAAAAAAACCAACGAATACAATAGGTTTTCGGCGCAGCGGAAAGCCGCCTCAAACCTAATAAAAAAATGAAAGAACCAAACTTCAAATGCCTACAACTCTCTCATTTGGGCAGATAGCCAAAAACTACCAGCGAAGCGGAGATAGAGAATTTTGTTGGCTTTTTAATGGAAAAAAATATATTTGAAATCGGTTAGATAATAACAAAGTTATGAACATTTAAAATTTGAAAAATTGAAAAAAAAACGTCCAAGTTTGAAAGGCAATAGAATCGGAACTCTTCAAGCTATAGCGGAGATAGAGAATTTTATTGGCTTTTTAATGCAAAAAAATATTTGAAATCGGTTGAATATAAGGAAGTTATGACCATTTCAATTTTTTTTTTATTTTAAAAACTTCAAATGCCTACAACTCTCTCATTTGGGCAGATAGCCAAAACTACCAGCGAAACGGAGATAGAGAATTTTGTTGGCTTTTTAATGCAAAAAAAAAATTTGAAATCGGTTAGATAATAAAAAAGTTATGACCATTTCAAATTTGAAAAATTGAAAAAAAACGTCCAAGTTTGAAAGACAATAGAATCAGAACTATTCAAGCCATTGCTCTGAAAAATATCATCTTCTGTGCGGATGAATGTCCCGCGTGACGCTGTCAAAAAATTATGTTGCTGAGATTACTGTACAAATTGGAAACTGTTTTCAAAGACCACCCGTTAAAATAAAATAAAAATCTGAAATTGTTGATTTTTTTCATTTTTCTCAATTTCACATGTCTATAGCTCTCTCATTTGAGCAGATAGCCAAACATTGTCAGCGAAGCGAAGATAGAGAATTCTCGCAGCTTTACAATTCAAAAAGAATTTTTGAAATCGGTTGGAAAATAAGGAAGTTATAGGGAATTATATGATATATGACGTCACTTCCGGTTTCGTAAAAAGTAACGTCATGAGAATTCTGAAAATTGCGTTATTCTCGTCTCACTGTTGATGCGAATCGGTATACAAAATTTGAAGTCGATCCGACCAGCGGTTTGGGCTGTAGACTGAAGGGCTGAATAAAAAAAAAACCAAAAAAAAAAACCAACGAATACAATAGGTTTTCGGCGCAGCGGAAAGCCGCCTCAAACCTAATAAAAAAATGAAAGAACCAAACTTCAAATGCCTACAACTCTCTCATTTGGGCAGATAGCCAAAAACTACCAGCGAAGCGGAGATAGAGAATTTTGTTGGCTTTTTAATGGAAAAAAAATATTTGAAATCGGTTAGATAATAACAAAGTTATGAACATTTAAAATTTGAAAAATTGAAAAAAAAACGTCCAAGTTTGAAAGGCAATAGAATCGGAACTCTTCAAGCTATAGCGGAGATAGAGAATTTTATTGGCTTTTTAATGCAAAAAAAATATTTGAAATCGGTTGAATAATAAGGAAGTTATGACCATTTCAATTTTTTTTTTAAAAACTTCAAATGCCTACAACTCTCTCATTTGGGCAGATAGCCAAAACTACCAGCGAAACGGAGATAGAGAATTTTGTTGGCTTTTTAATGCAAAAAAAAAATTTGAAATCGGTTAGATAATAAAAAAGTTATGACCATTTCAAATTTGAAAAATTGAAAAAAAAACGTCCAAGTTTGAAAGACAATAGAATCAGAACTATTCAAGCCATTGCTCTGAAAAATATCATCTTCTGTGCGGATGAATGTCCCGCGTGACGCTGTCAAAAAATTATGTTGCTGAGATTACTGTACAAATTGGAAACTGTTTTCAAAGACCACGTTAAAATAAATAAAAATCTGAAATTGTTGATTTTTTTCATTTTTCTCAATTTCACATGTCTATAGCTCTTCTCATTTGAGCAGATAGCCAAACATTGTCAGCGAAGCGAAGATAGAGAATTCTCGCAGCTTTACAATTCAAAAAGAATTTTTGAAATCGGTTGGAAAATAAGGAAGTTATAGGGAATTATATGATATAGACGTCACTTCCGGTTTCGTAAAAAGTAACGTCATGAGAATTCTGAAAATTGCGTTATTCTCGTCTCACTGTTGATGCGAATCGGTATACAAAATTTGAAGTCGATCCGACCAGCGGTTTGGGCTGTAGACTGAAGGGCTGAATAAAAAAAAAAAAAAAAAAAAAAAAAAAAAAAAAAAAAAAAACAACGAAAACAAAAGGTTTGAGGAATCAAATTCCTCAACCCTAATAAAAAAATGAAAGAACCAAACTTCAAATGCCTAAAAAAAAAAAAAAAACCCAACGAATACAATAGGTTTTCGGCGCAGCTGAAAGCCGCCTCAAACCTAATTTCTGAAGTTTTAGAATGAACAGTCCAACATTATTGTGTTCGCATCATCACACCGATGTGGGGCCGGTTAGCTTAGAGGTAGAGCGATGGGCTCGGAGCGAGAGATACCGGGTTCGATCCTCAGCCAAAGATTTAGCTAAAGGACAGAAATATCGACTACAGCAAAAACAATTGAAATCGAATGATAAATAACGAAGCTGACGTCACATCCGTTTGCTCTATTTTGAAAACTTGAAAAAATACGTTCATCTTTGACATCGAATAGAGCCGTAAGTAGTCAAGATATAGCTCTGAAAATTATCATCTTTCATGCGGCTGACACTCCCCTATCACCCTGGCAAGAAATTATGTTGCTGACAGTACTGTACAAACTGGAAAACGTTTGTAAAGACCACCCGTTATCAGCCGAAATTCGGCAAAATCGTTGAAAAGTATGTACATTTTTCAACTTCAAATGCATATAGCTCTTTTATTTGAGCAGACAGCCGAAAACTGTCAGCGAGTCTGATATAGAGAATTTTGTCAGCTTTCCGATGCAAAAAGAATTCTTGAAATCGGTTGGAAAATAAGGAAGTTATAGGAAGTATGACGTCACTTCCGTTTTCGTGGGAAGAATAGCATTAAAAGATATCTGAAAATCTCTGAGTCTCTGCTCACACTTGATCCGAATCGGCATGCATAATTTGAAGTCGATCCGACCAGCGGTTTGGTGTAGATGGAGGGAGCCCGTAAGTCAGCGGATGATTATTTTTCGATAGTTATCGCCCCTAAATTTCAGTTTACGCCATTTGTAAATACACCTAATAAAACGGAAATTACATATGTGCAATATTCCGCCAGTGAAGTTTTCGTTTCTTTTTCACCATAGGCCGGGCACAAAGCGGGAAAGTTTTAGCTAAATGACTGAAATATCGACCGCAGCAAGAAATTTTGAAATATATTGATAAATAACGAAGCTGACGTCACATCCGTTTGCTCTATTTTGAAAACTTGAAAAAAAAAGACGTTCATCTTTGACATCCAATAGAACCGGAAGTAGTCAAGATAGAGCTCTGAAAAATTATCATCTTTTATGCGCCTGACACTCCCCTATCACACTGGCAAGAAATTATGTTGCTGACATTACTGTACAAATTGGAAAACGTTTGCAAAGACCACCCGTTATCAGCCGAAATTCGGCAAAAATTCGGCAAAATCGTTGAAAAGTATGTACATATTTCAACTTCAAATCCATATAGCTCTCTTATTTGACCAGATAGCCGAGAACTGTCAGCGAGGCCGAGATAGAGAATGTTGTCAGCTTTCCAATGCAAAAATAATTTTTGAAATCGGTTGGAAAATAAGGAAGTTATAGAAAGTTATAGAAAATATGACGTCACTTCCGGTTTCGTGGAAAGTGGCATTAAGATATTTCTGAAAATCTCTGAGTCTCTGCGCACACTTGATCCGAATCGGCATGCAAAATTTGAAGTCGATCCGACCAGCGGTTTGGGCTGTAGCCTGAACGGCTGAATAAAAAAAAAATAAAAAAAAATGAAATCTTGAAATCGGTTGGAAAATAAGGAAGTTATAGGAAGTATGACGTCACTTCCGTTTTCGTGGAAAGTAGCATTAAAATATATCTGAAAATCTCTGAGTCTCTGCTCACACTTGATCCGAATCGGCATGCACAATTTGAAGTCGATCCGACCAGCGGTTTGGGCTGTAGCCTGAACGGCTGAATAAAAAAACAACAAAAAAAACACAAAAAAACCAACGAATACAATAGGTTTTCGGCGCAGCTGAAAGCCGCCTCAAACCTAACTAGAGCAGCATGAGCTGCATCAACGGTTTAAGCCTCAAACATTGATTTCATGTGTAACTAAGCTTTAGCCCAAGGTGTAATCTATCGGTTGCAAAAAGAATTTCTGAAGTTTTAGAATGAACAGTCCAACATTATTGTGTTCGCATCATCACACCGATGTGGGGCCGGTTAGCTTAGAGGTAGAGCGATGGACTCGGAGCGAGGGATACTGGGTTCGATCCTCAGCCAAAGTTTTAGCTAAAGGACTGAAATATCGACTACAGCAAAAACAATTGAAATCGAATGATAAATAACGAAGCTGACGTCACATCCGTTTGCTCTATTTTGAAAACTTGAAAAAATACGTTCATCTTTGACATCGAATAGAGCCGTAAGTAATCAAGATATAGCTCTGAAAATTATCATATTTCATGCGACTGACACTCGCCTATCACTCTGGCAAGAAATTATGTTGCTGACAGTACTGTACAAATTGGAAAACGTTTGTAAAGACCACCCGTTATCAACCGAAATTCGGCAAAATCCTTGAAAAGTATGTACATTATTCAAATTCAAATGCACATAGCTCTTTTATTTGAGCAGATAGCCGAAAACTGTCAGTGAGTTTGAGATAGAGAATTTTGTTAGCTTTCCAATGCAAAAAGAATTCTTGAAATCGGTTGGAAAATAAGGAAGTTATAGGAAGTATGACGTCACTTCCGTTTTCGTGGAAAGTAGCATTAAAAGATATCTGAAAATAAAATCTCTGAGTCTCTGCTCACACTTGATCCGAATCGGCATGCAAAATTTGAAGTCGATCCGACCAGCGTTTGGTGTAGATGGAGGGAGCCCGTAAGTCAGCGGATGATTATTTTTCGATAGTTATCGCCCCTAAATTGCAGTTTACGCCATTTGTAATACACCTAATAAAACGGAAATTACATATGTGCAATATTCCGCCAGTGAAGTTTTCGTTTGTTTTTCACCATAGGCCGGGCACAAAGCGGGAAAGTTTTAGCTAAAGGACTGAAATATCGACAGCAGCAAGAAATTTTGAAATCTATTGATAAATAACGAAGCTGACGTCACTCCGTTTGCTCTATTTTGAAAACTTGAAAAAAAGACGTTACATCTTTGACATCCAATAGAACCGGAAGTAGTCAAGATAGAGCTCTGAAAATTATCATCTTTTATGCGCCTGACACTCCCTATCAAACTGGCAAGAAATTATGTTGCTGACATTACTGTACAAATTGGAAAACGTTTGTAAAGACCACCCGTTATCAGCCGAAATTCGGCAAAAATTCGGCAAAATCGTTGAAAAGTATGTACATTTTTCAACTTCAAATGCCTATAGCTCTCTTAGTTGATCAGATAGCCGAGAACTGTCAGCGAGGTCGAGATAGAGAATTTTGTCAGCTTTCCAATGGAAAAAGAATTTTTGAAATCGGTTGGAAAATAAGGAAGTTATAGAAAGTTATAGAAAAATATGACGTCACTTCCGGTTTCGTGGAAAGTGACGTCATGAGAATTCTGAAAATTGCGTTATTCTCGTCTCACAGTTGATACAAATCGGCATACAAAATTTGAAGTCGATCCGATAAGCGGTTTGGGCTGTAGTCCCGACGGCTGAATAAAAAGAAAAAGAACTAGAGCAGCTTGAGCTGCATCAACGGTTTGAGCCTCAAACATTGATTTCATGTGTAACTAAGCTTCAGCCCAAGGTGTAAACTATCGGTTGCAAAAAGAATTTCTGAAGTTTTAGAATGAACAGTCCAACATTATTGTGTTCGCATCATCACACCGATGTGGGGTCGGTTAGCTTAGAGGTAGAGCGATGGGCTCGGAGCGAGAGATACCGGGTTCGATCCTCAGCCAAAGATTTAGCTAAAGGACAGAAATATCGACTACAGCAAAAACAATTGAAATCGAATGATAAATAACGAAGCTGACGTCACATCCGTTTGCTCTATTTTGAAAACTTGAAAAAATACGTTCATCTTTGACATCGAATAGAGCCGTAAGTAGTCAAGATATAGCTCTGAAAATTATCATATTTCATGCGACTGACACTCGCCTATCACTCTGGCAAGAAATTATGTTGCTGACAGTACTGTACAAATTGGAAAACGTTTGTAAAGACCACCCGTTATCAGCCGAAATTCGGCAAAATCGTTGAAAAGTATGTACATTATTCAAATTCAAATGCACATAGCTCTTTTATTTGAGCAGATAGCCGAAAACTGTCAGTGAGTTTGAGATAGAGAATTTTGTTAGCTTTCCAATGCAAAAAGAATTCTTGAAATCGGTTGGAAAATAAGGAAGTTATAGGAAGTATGACGTCACTTCCGTTTTCGTGGAAAAGTAGCATTAAAAGATATCTGAAAATCTCTGAGTCTCTGCTCACACTTGATCCGAATCGGCATGCAAAATTTGAAGTCGATCCGACCAGCGGTTTGGTGTAGATGGAGGGAGCCCGTAAGTCAGCGGATGATTATTTTTCGATAGTTATCGCCCCTAAATTGCAGTTTACGCCATTTGTAAATACACCTAATAAAACGGAAATTACATATGTGCCAATATTCCGCCAGTGAAGTTTTCGTTTGTTTTTCACCATAGGCCGGGCACAAAGCGGGAAAGTTTTAGCTAAAGGACTGAAATATCGACAGCAGCAAGAAATTTTGAAATCTATTGATAAATAACGAAGCTGACGTCACATCCGTTTGCTCTATTTTGAAAACTTGAAAAAAAGACGTTCATCTTTGACATCCAATAGAACCGGAAGTAGTCAAGATAGAGCTCTGAAAATTATCATCTTTTATGCGCCTGACACTCCCCTATCAAACTGGCAAGAAATTATGTTGCTGACATTACTGTACAAATTGGAAAACGTTTGTAAAGACCACCCGTTATCAGCCGAAATTCGGCAAAAATTCGGCAAAATCGTTGAAAAGTATGTACATTTTTCAACTTCAAATGCCTATAGCTCTCTTAGTTGATCAGATAGCCGAGAACTGTCAGCGAGGTCGAGATAGAGAATTTTGTCAGCTTTCCAATGGAAAAAGAATTTTTGAAATCGGTTGGAAAATAAGGAAGTTATAGAAAGTTATAGAAAATATGACGTCACTTCCGGTTTCGTGGAAAGTGACGTCATGAGAATTCTGAAAATTGCGTTATTCTCGTCTCACAGTTGATACAAATCGGCATACAAAATTTGAAGTCGATCCGATAAGCGGTTTGGGCTGTAGTCCCGACGGCTGAATAAAAAGAAAAAGAACTAGAGCAGCTTGAGCTGCATCAACGGTTTGAGCCTCAAACATTGATTTCATGTGTAACTAAGCTTCAGCCCAAGGTGTAAACTATCGGTTGCAAAAAGAATTTCTGAAGTTTTAGAATGAACAGTCCAACATTATTGTGTTCGCATCATCACACCGATGTGGGGTCGGTTAGCTTAGAGGTAGAGCGAGTGGCTCGGAGCGAGAGATACCGGGTTCGATCCTCAGCCAAAGATTTAGCTAAAGGACAGAAATATCGACTACAGCAAAAACAATTGAAATCGAATGATAAATAACGAAGCTGACGTCACATCCGTTTGCTCTATTTTGAAAACTTGAAAAAATACGTTCATCTTTGACATCGAATAGAGCCGTAAGTAGTCAAGATATAGCTCTGAAAATTATCATATTTCATGCGACTGACACTCGCCTATCACTCTGGCAAGAAATTATGTTGCTGACAGTACTGTACAAATGGAAAACGTTTGTAAAGACCACCCGTTATCAGCCGAAATTCGGCAAAATCGTTGAAAAGTATGTACATTATTCAAATTCAAATGCACATAGCTCTTTTATTTGAGCAGATAGCCGAAAACTGTCAGTGAGTTTGAGATAGAGAATTTTGTTAGCTTTCCAATGCAAAAAGAATTCTTGAAATCGGTTGGAAAATAAGGAAGTTATAGGAAGTATGACGTCACTTCCGTTTTCGTGGAAAGTAGCATTAAAAGATATCTGAAAATCTCTGAGTCTCTGCTCACACTTGATCCGAATCGGCATGCAAAATTTGAAGTCGATCCGACCAGCGGTTTGGTGTAGATGGAGGGAGCCCGTAAGTCAGCGGATGATTATTTTTAGATAGTTATCGCCCCTAAATTGCAGTTTACGCCATTTGTAAATACACCTAATAAAACGGAAATTACATATGTGCAATATTCCGCCAGTGAAGTTTTCGTTTGTTTTTCACCATAGGCCGGGCACAAAGCGGGAAAGTTTTAGCTAAAGGACTGAAATATCGACAGCAGCAAGACATTTTGAAATCTATTGATAAATAACGAAGCTGACGTCACATCCGTTTGCTCTATTTTTAAAACTTGAAAAAAAGACGTTCATCTTTGACATCCAATAGAACCGGAAGTAGTCAAGATAGAGCTCTGAAAATTATCATCTTTTATGCGCCTGACACTCCCCTATCACACTGGCAAGAAATTATGTTGCTGACATTACTGTACAAATTGGAAAACGTTTGTAAAGACCACCCGTTATCAGCCGAAATTCGGCAAAAATTCGGCAAAATCGTTGAAAAGTATGTACATTTTTCAACTTCAAATGCCTATAGCTCTCTTAGTTGACCAGATAGCCGAGAACTGTCAGCGAGGCCGAGATAGAGAATTTTGTCAGCTTTCCAATGGAAAAAGAATTTTTGAAATCGGTTGGAAAATAAGGAAGTTATAGAAAGTTATAGAAAATATGACGTCACTTCCGGTTTCGTGGAAAGTGACGTCATGAGAATTCTGAAAATTGCGTTATTCTCGTCTCACAGTTGATACAAATCGGCATACAAAATTTGAAGTCGATCCGATAAGCGGTTTGGGCTGTAGTCCCGACGGCTGAATAAAAAGAAAAAGAACTAGAGCAGCTTGAGCTGCATCAACGGTTTGAGCCTCAAACATTGATTTCATGTGTAACTAAGCTTCAGCCCAAGGTGTAAACTATCGGTTGCAAAAAGAATTTCTGAAGTTTTAGAATGAACAGTCCAACATTATTGTGTTCGCATCATCACACCGATGTGGGGCCGGTTAGCTTAGAGGTAGAGCGATGGGCTCGGAGCGAGAGATACCGGGTTCGATCCTCAGCCAAAGATTTAGCTAAAGGACAGAAATATCGACTACAGCAAAAACAATTGAAATCGAATGATAAATAACGAAGCTGACGTCACATCCGTTTGCTCTATTTTGAAAACTTGAAAAAATACGTTCATCTTTGACATCGAATAGAGCCGTCAGTAGTCAAGATATAGCTCTGAAAATTATCATCTTTCATGCGGCTGACACTCCCCTATCACCCTGGCAAGAAATTATGTTGCTGACAGTACTGTACAAATTGGAAAACGTTTGTAAAGACCACCCGTTATCAGCCGAAATTCGGCAAAATCGTTGAAAAGTATGTACATTTTTCAACTTCAAATGCATATAGCTCTTTTATTTGAGCAGATAGCCGAAAACTGTCAGTGAGTTTGAGATAGAGAATTTTGTCAGCTTTCCGATGCAACAAGAATTCTTGAAATCGGTTGGAAAATAAGGAAGTTATAGGAAGTATGACGTCACTTCCGTTTTCGTGGGAAATAGCATTAAAAGATATCTGAAAATCTCTGAGTCTCTGCTCACACTTGATCCGAATCGGCATGCAAAATTTGAAGTCGATCCGACCAGCGGTTTGGTGTAGATGGAGGGAGCCCGTAAGTCAGCGGATGATTATTTTTCGATAGTTATCGCCCCTAAATTGCAGTTTACGCCATTTGTAAATACACCTAATAAAACGGAAATTACATATGTGCAATATTCCGCCAGTGAAGTTTTCGTTTGTTTTCACCATAGGCCGGGCACAAAGCGGGAAAGTTTTAGCTAAATGACTGAAATATCGACCGCAGCAAGAAATTTTGAAATCTATTGATAAATAACGAAGCTGACGTCACATCCGTTTGCTCTATTTTGAAAACTTGAAAAAAAGACGTTCATCTTTGACATCGAATAGAACCGGAAGTAGTCAAGATAGAGCTCTGAAAATTATCATCTTTTATGCGCCTGACACTCCCCTATCACACTGGCAAGAAATTATGTTGCTGACATTACTGTACAAATTGGAAAACCGTTTGCAAAGAACCACCCGTTATCAGCCGAAATTCGGCAAAAATTCGGCAAAATCGTTGAAAAGTATGTACATATTTCAACTTCAAATCCCTATAGCTCTCTTATTTGACCAGATAGCCGAGAACTGTCAGCGAGGTCGAGATAGAGAATGTTGTCAGCTTTCCAATGCAAAAATAATTTTTGAAATCGGTTGGAAAATAAGGAAGTTATAGAAAGTTATAGAAAATATGACGTCACTTCCGGTTTCGTGGAAAGTGGCATTAAGATATTTCTGAAAATCTCTGTGTCTCTGCGCACACTTGATCCGAATCGGCATGCAAAATTTGAAGTCGATCCGACCAGCGGTTTGGACTGTAGCCTGAACGGCTGAATAAAAAAAAAAAAACAAAAAAAAAAACAAACGAATACAATAGGTTTTCGGCGCAGCTGAAAGCCGCCTCAAACCTAAAAAAAAAACCAACGAAAACAAAAGGTTTGAGGAATCAAATTCCTCAAACCTAATAATATGCCATTACAATACTCACGGAATGCTCCCACATGCCAGACCTGTAATCGTTATCATTTACACGTAAACACGACGTATTCATGAATCAGTTCGATTTGATTAAGGGAGATAATCTACATCAGCGGATACATGCCATACGGCTTTTATTGACCAAGCATTTGGTCGAAATGGGTCCAAATAACTCGGGTAAATGAAATAGGGCAGTACTATCGAGGATACGATAACAATGCGGAGAATTATCGGTCTTGGCAGGATACAGACTTAAATGGCAGCATTAGAAAGTAACTAATAAACATATGTACTCACCAATTCCCAGTGAAGACTTGCGATCCAATGTGTTCACAAGAATATATTTGAGTGTCCGACTGCTAGAATATGGTTTGAGATAATATATATATGGCAACTCTAGCGCATAACTTTCCCACCGTAATCGGCCTGTCAATATAAAAACTCTGTGCCAAAAGTTTGCTTACAATTTTGCGTAAGTGGACTAATGGTCTAACAGTTAGTCTAGCTCATGAGATATCTGGTGAATCAATCTGAAATACTTCAGTCATAAGTAGATATGACCTACTAGGTATTCAGGCTAGCATCCAAGTCTGCAAAGACAGTGTAAATCACCCAGCTATAACATGTGCAAAATCCAATACTGGTGGTCCGTGCACGGTTTCGGATAAAGCGCTATTCTCTCCAGCGGTGTATTCCAAGGGAGCGATATTTCACACACGAATACCTATTCGATAGTCTGTACTAGATTATTCGATTATTGTGTTATAGACTAGTATTGTGTGACCCGTGTTACTGTGACACCAGATCAAATCTGTGCAGCAGCACTATGCATGTAGCTTCAAATGAATATAGATTTATATAATATGATATGTATATACAAAGTACAAAAACATGTACATGTCTATTTATCCATTACACGTCGGCAGAGTATGTTGATCAATAATCAAACAGGAAACAAACAAGCATTGATGTGTCAATATCAAGGTGCATGATCACGTGGTTACAACAACAACGTCGCCCACTCCAAAGTAAGTATTATTTGATATTTTCCTTAATATGCAACCGATTTTGATGAAATATGGTGCAGCAAACGCGTCTTCGGGAGCTGTATTTGGTGGTCCATGGAGTTCGGCACAGACTTATGTCGTTTTCGCGAAGACTCGATTTCCGTGTCGGTAGACACGGAAATAGATTCTTCGCAAATGATAGAAGTTTGGGCGAAAATACAGTGACCATCAAATGCAGCTTAACAAGACGCATTTGATGCGCCATATTTCATCAAAATCCGTTACGTAATAAGGACAATATACAATAATACGTACTTTGAATCAGATGGATTCTGGAAGTTTTGTTTCAGTACTTGTTGTTGTTGTTAGTACCACGTGATCATACACCTTGAATATGGAGCAACAGCTTTCTGAACAAAATACATTAACACATTCATTCCTGCATGGTCTCGCCTATTAGTGATCACTGGCTACGTATATTATACATGTAGTGAACATAGCAATACTGCAAACGTTCCAACACTCATAATGGGATTTGCATGTTTGTAAAATCAAGATTGTAATCTGGATATGGGGCTTTTAGTTAGTGGGTTGGTGGGTCTAGGTCAATTGTGTAGATTAACAAGTATATATATACGGTTGAAAGTTTACATAACTGGTGGTTGACAAATTTAAATCCAAGATCGCATGTACATTATTAGTCCTTGGGCCAAAGGGGTTGCTGCTACCATCTGAGCGCACCAAACCAAAGCGTTATTAACTTGTTTATGGTTATAAACTATCAACAATTCTGCTTGCTAGACTTTTCAAAGCGGTAGCTTAAGCCTACTAATTTTCATAAACAAAATGGCCGCCATTGGAATAAATAATACATACTGTATGCAATATATTGTCATGTAGCTAACATATTCGAATGATATGCAGCTCCATCCTGAGGTATAAAATGCCCCACAACTTGCTGATTGCAGGCCCAGTATATTCATGTTAAAAACGATATAAAACAAATCCAATATGGCCGCCATTTAGGAAATGTCTAATATTTTTTCTAATAAATAAAATAAAATATGACATAAACTGTTTTATTGCTGATTATCTGTGCATATTATGAGAAATACACACTATAGTGTGATACACTGTTGTTAGATATGTGTATTTATTCATAATCATTCTAGTATCCCCGCTCTTAATACGTACAATGTGAATTACTATCATCCTTCGAATGCATATATTGTGTAGATTGTCGTAACTCGCTATGTATCAATTATATAAGACAAAGTCACCAGTCGACTTCAGGACCTTTATAACCAATACTGTAATAGTGTAGTAGGAACCAGTGTACTTGCTAAGGTTTAAATTAACACAATCCAAGATGGCCGCCATCTTAATACAATTTCGTAACATAAGAGTAACGCAGGCCCGTAGCCAGACCTGTTTGAAGGTGGGGGGGGTCGTTTCGAAGGCTCAAGGGGTCTGAAGTATCTACCTGTTTGAAGGGGAGGGGGTCGTTTCGAAGGCTCAAGGGGTCTGAAGTATCTATGGGGGTCTAAAAAAGTGGACCTCAAGGCTAAAAAAGTGAACCACGAGGCTGGGCGGGGGGCGGGGGGGGGTCGTCCGACCGCTCCGATCCCCCCCCCCCCCAGCTACGGGCCTGTAACGTGTGTAATATATTGTCTCTCTATGTGACTCGATACCATAATATTGAAATACAAACTATGGTTGTCATAGTAACTGTTCATAAAATGTATCGGTTAAAGTGAACAATTGCTTCTCTAGTCCTGCTTTATATAAAACAATGTCGAAAATGTTGGAGAAATGCTATCTTCCTTAATAATACCATTACGTAACACATATGTTTCAAGTGGAGATATCAGTTTTAATTTTTCACCAACCTATAGTCTCTTGCACATGTCTGTACACACATTCCAATCCATTTGGCAATCCATTTGCAATACATACACATTGTGGTAATTTGCTAGGACATTTGCATGACAGTAACTCCAGAATGGTATCCGGCGCCGGTGAACCGTTCATCCACTTGATGTCCAAACTGCCATCTGGGTGCACACTACAGCCATGGCCATATGGACTGGGTGTATCAACATATGCTTCCATGCTTCGACACCATATCCCGGCCTGGTAATTGGCTCTCAATGTATGTTATCGTAGGCAGTCCTCGCATGGTGGAAGCTGTCCACCATCGAACTCGCCATTCTTTGCCCGAAACAGCTGGTATCGTAATTCATTAACAGTGCTGATCGTGCTGCTGCCGGCATATAAACGGCATGTGAACTCTTGTAATTCGGTTGCAAGTTCATCGGAGAGCATCCAGTCATTCCCAAGTTGTGCAAAGATGTATTGGAAACTTGGATTTGTCAGCAATTTCAGACCAGCAACTTTCCCTTTTCCAGCGAAGGAGCTAACGGAATCACACCCCGTGAATGCATGTAAGCCAATCAACGCCTTGCATGCACTGCCGCCTAAAGCATGTGCTAGCTTTGTCACATTGATGAATCTCGTCCTGGTTTGTGTGCCGCATTTCATGAATATATTACAGTCAATGTCATGGTCGAAGGCAAGACTGATTATTAATACGTCTGTATCCTCTGACACAACGACAACAGATTCACAACTGGGAGCAGCATGTTTTGCGTGCAATATCAAGCGCCTGTCTGCCTCTTCTTGGTTGCTATTCAATGATGGTACTTCGATACAGTCATTTCTCGTCAGGCGGATGCACTTGCCGTCGAATTCAACAAATAGTTCCTTTGTGCCAAGTCGCGTTCTTAATGTTTCTTTCTGCCAATCAATGACAAGGAACTCGATCAGAGCTGTTTTACTGGCAGAATATGCCAGTAGTTTTCGCCATTGCTGAATTTTATGTCCATGTGAGATGTTTGTATAAAGCACCCCTGTCCCTCTTCGTACATTTCTCTCAGCATTTTTGATGGATGTCCTTGTATACATCAAATATGATGTCGACTCTTTTGCTCTCATGTCCATATGAATAGCTGTCCCGAGACCTCCCCGAAGGTTTTGTTTTCTCCATTCGTCTTATGCAACATGCTCATCCCATCAATTAGACATGCCGATGGTGTTGGTATATCACTTGTCGCTGCAACTTTCTTTTCCAGGTGCCTAGCCAGAGATGCTTTGCTGTTTTTTATTGTCCCATCGTAATTTGCCAAGGCCCATGGTAGTGGCCCAAGTGGATGCTTCAATACGTCTTTTATGTGAAGGTTTCTGCTGCTAGCGATGAGGATAATCCGACCAAAGAGTTTGTAGTCTGCTTTAATAGCAGTTTCCCGATTTGATTTTCCAGCTTTTCTCTGCTTCTTCAAATTGTTGAATGTTTTCAGATTCTGTTTAGGTAGTACGTCATGAAATTGTACTGACTTTGTAGTACCAAGCCGCTTTTCCTTGAAGTCATCGTATGCTTTCTTTCCGATCTTATTTGCACTCAACAGGTCATCAGTAATATCAGACGTCGCTGTTGTTCCAGTTGAAATGCTGATTAGGTCTGAAGGGCAATTATCAAATGGTTGTGTCCAATTATCTTCCATCAGCTCTACAAGTGATTTAACGTCAGCTTCGTCTTTTGCAATTATAGATGGCTCAAGATCGTGGTGCATAGACGTCTTATTCCCCATGTCTACCTTTGTTCTGAACTGTCTGACTACGATGTTCGGCTGTCAAGTAGTATTTTGACACAGCCCCTGGCTTTAGGCTAACTCCCTTTGTTCCACCAGCCGTCTGTCTATCTTTGTTAACAGTCTCTTCGACTGTTTGCTCGACTGGGATTCGTCCGAATGGGGTTTTCTCCCCTATATGTACGGACAATGCAGCATTCATAAGGCAGTTGTAGTTATCCACATGTTCAATTTGTAATCTGCTCATTTTACCGAAATAGACCGTCAGATAATTTGCGTAGTTTCTTTTGTCATATGCGAAACTCCAGGGAAACATCTCGCGGATGAAGGCCAAATGCATCAACCAATTTCCCTCCCGCCAGGTACGAATCAAGCCGAGTAGAATTTCCACCATATCTCTGTATGACATCCAAAAATCCGAAAGGGGTCCATTGTCATTGCGAAGATGGTCCATGTATAAGTCAAACAAGTGTAGGATGGACATGCAAGATGGATCCTGGAGAATGTTATCGAGGGTTTCGTGTGACACCTGCTAGTGTAGCTCCTCCACGAGTTTGTTTGTGTCACGAAAACACATGACACAACACATACAACATCTGCGTTCGATAATTGGGAGGATCTGCGATACAGCGCTATTTCTCCTGTTGATAATACAATTAAAACATGCATCTTACCCATTGCTGACCAATGTCTTCACATCATATAAGCTTCTTGGCTCAATATAATCAAAGTTTTTGCATTGTTTGTTGTTGTTGTTTTTGTTGTCCGTGCAATATTCCATGTATGGTGGCCTAGACGGGTACATATGACACATATACATTTCCTATTATATTTTTGCCTTTCTGTGATTGTAGTGTGATTAAATGCACCAACAACACAAATTGTCTCGAAAAACAGCAACATGTTCATAGTAAGAATAGTTCTGCCATTTGCTTTGACTTTTTTTTAAATATGTCGTTATATAGTTCATAATAAATGATGGTTATATCAACTGAATTGGTCGATTGTATACTTGTTAGTATGAAGCTGTTATTAATACTATGTAATACTAAATGTATCGACACAAGTCATCAAACACACTTCACATTAGATAGCAACTCGCAACATTTTCGTAATTTTACAAACAAATGCTATAAATTGGCGGCCATATTTGATTTTTTCCGAATAATTTTCGTCTGAAAAATAGCTGCAAAAATATAAACATATTATTTTGTTATTAAATCCATCAAATTGACAGACATAATATCATTAATATCATGTTTGCATAGCAATATGTATGGGTAAGTAATTATGCAAAAAAATACAATGGCGGCCATTTTGTTTTGCAAAATACTAGGCTTAAGCTACCGATTTGAAAAGTCTAGCAAGCAGAAATATATACAGTATGTGTCTCTGAACACATTGGCACCAATTTTGTCCGGTGCGCTCTGATGGTAGCAACCACCCCAAAATAATGACAATGGCCTTAGGCCTATATAGTATTTCTATTTTTTGGGAGAAGAGGTTGACACTGGCGATTTGGTAATTGGCTATTACAGTAGGGCGGTTTAGGGTTATACTTATACTGAATGTAGATCTACCTTTGATTGCATTAAAACATTAGTTTACAGTGTTCATAATTATTTTGACAAAATTTTATAAATTTATAAGCGTTTTTTTGCTGGTTGTTTGAAATAATTGTTTAAGTTTCAACATGGTTTATTGGGCGGTGTAATAATAATTTTTGTTACATATTGTTTTCAATCGTTATTAAACAGCGGGCATTCAAATAAGTAATGGAATTCGTCACCGGTCGTGTTTAGGTTACACTTACTACATTTCCTTTCTGAAAGTTCTATATTGTTCCATCTTCCTGTTTCAATAGGTAGTTTATGATTACATGTTCGGAATTTAATTAACGGCATGTATTTTGATTCAGATGTTGTTATTAGATATTGTTCTAGCTCTATATTATCTTTATATATTTGGTGAGATCTTCCTTTTGACGACTGCAAGAGCAGATTATTCCAGTACTGTATATATTGATATTTTAAAGTTCTGGTGATGGCCGTTTTAGTTGCATGTGGGTTATTTATGAACTCCTGGTACCAGAGGTAATTATACCCTTTTGAATCTAAGATTTGTTTAATATGCTTGACCCAGGGGTTTATACATACGTCGTTGTCATAATCGTGTTTCAGTTTCAGGTAGGATTGATTACTGAGTTTTGAAAATGTACCGTTTATCATAGAGATCCAGAATCCAATCATTCGATATTTAATTTCAATTTCCAACGGAAATCGTCCTAGCTCTGCATATAGCATGTACAGCGGAGTGCTTTTACGTAATTTAGTGATGTGTCGGAGGAATTAATTATAAATTTGTTCCAGGAGTTTAACGTTTTCCAATCTCCATACTTCACTACCGTAAAGGAGTATGGGTAATATAGTATGGTCAAAAAGCTTTAATTGTATATCGAATGGGAGGTCTATATTTTCTTTTATATAGCAGAAACATAGATTGTCTTGCTTGTTGGGAGACATGTTGTCTTGCTTTGTTAAAACTTCGAGTTTTGGAAAACAGTACTCCGAGGTATTAATTATCTACAATTTCTAATTGATTACCTCCAATATTGAATTTATATTTATTAGTGTTTCTGGCTCCAAAAACTATTATTTTTGTTTTGGTAAAATTTATATTCAATGTCCATGTAGTGCAATATTCATTACAACAATTCAGATTGTACTGCATAGAGTGCTCGTCATTTGCTATGATCACTGTGCCATCAGCATATAACAGTATAAGGATATTTAAGTAGTAGGCCATATCTGGACCTTCGTTATCAAGTTTGATACCTTGACAGTTGTTAAATTGCAAGAAGCTTTCTACATCATTCAAAAACAGGGAAAACAGTATTGGCGACATATTTTCGCCCTGTCTTAACCCAGCACCGCAAGAGAAAAAGGCAGAATTTTCATTGTTAAAGCTCACACATGATTTTATGTTTTGGTACATGTTATAAATAACTCTAAATATTTTGTCCATATATATTATTGGCTATGATTTTTTGCCACATGCCTATACGCCATACAGAGTCGAATGCTTTACTAAAGTCGACAAAAGTGCAAAATAGTTTCATTTTCCTAGATTGGAGCATTTCAATAAGGGCATAAAGTACAAATATGTGGTCAGTTGTGGAAAAATGTTTCCTGAATCCAGCTTGCTTATCATTTAATATGTCTTCTCTATCTACAAATTTTGTGAGTCTGTCATTTAGTATACAAGTGAATAGTTTACCAAAAAAGCTTACTATCGTTATGGGCCTATTAGTTTTCAACTTGCGTAGAATCAATGCCTGGCACCCCATAGCGCAAACGACGGTGGTCAGTTCTGAACGCGTTAAACATTTATGATGGGATTAAATAAATCCGATTAACACCCTGTGTATTCAGTGACCATCACGTGGTGGCCGATACTTACTTGTATCTGGTGCCTAAAATCTGACACACAATTGCATGTTATATGTGTGTAAATACATATATACTAAACACGTTTTCTCGACTCAACAAAAATATAACATACTTTTCCAAAATACACATATAAAATGCAGTGAATATTTGTGTTATACTAGTATCTGCTTTTAGGCACCAGGGTCTATACAACCAGTGGCGTAGCCAGGCATACGCACGTACGCACGTGCGTACGCGAAAAAATAAAAGAATTAATAAACAAGAGGGCCATGATGGCCCTAACTCGCTCACCTGACTCCATGAACACCAGAGGAGAATGTGACATTGAGTTCATGTGTTTTATTAAAAAAATTGTGCTATTTTTAGACGGCGGCCATCTTGGATTAGCGATTACCTCCGCTTTAACAACTGAAAAGGCTTCACCCATGGACCATAACTGTGAAGTTTGGCCACCATGGGCCAAGCGGTTCGAGTGAAGAAGAATTTTTGAAATCTCTAATAAAAGAACGGCGGCCATCTTGGATGACATGACCATCCAATTTCAACAAAAAATGTACCAGAGTGATCGCCTCTCTGATACCTTCAATTTGATATAGACATGACCATATTCGGTCAAAAATAAAATTTGACCCCAATTTGACACCACGGGTCAGGCCCATTTTTGACCCCGGGGTCACCATTTTAACAACTTTGAAAGAGCATTGTACATCGATCATTCCTATCAAGATTCGTCGAAATCCGGCTGGCGGTCCATGAGAAGAAGATTTTTTAAGAATGTGTGCTATTTTTAGACGGCGGCCATCTTGGATTAGCGACGACCTCCGTTTTAACAAATCTGAAAATGCTTCACCCACGGACCATAACTGTGAAGTTTGGCCACCATGGGCCAAGCGGTTCGTGTGAAGAAAATTTTTGAAATCTCTAAAAAAAGAACAACCTTTTGACCTTTCGGCGGCCATCTTGACAAAAAATGTACCAGAGTGATCGCCACTTTGATACCTTTAATTTGATATAGACATGACCATATTCGGTAAAAAATAAAATTTGACCCCAGTTTGACCCCACGGACCACGCCTATTTTTGACCCCGGGGTCACCATTTTAACAAATTTGAAAGAGCATTGAACATCGATCATTCTAACCAAGTTTCCTCAAAATCCGGCTAGCGGTTCATTTTTTAGGAATTTATGCTATTTTTAGATGGCGGCCATCTTGAATTAGCGATGACCTCCATTTTAACAAATCTGAAAAGGCTTCACCCATGGACCATAACTTTTAAGTTTGGCTACCATGGGCCAAGCGGTTCATGTGAAGAAGAATTTTGAAATCTATAATAAAAGAAGGACCTTTTGACATTTCGGCGGCCATCTTGGATGACATAACAATCCGATTTCGACAAAAAAATGCACCAGAGTGATCGCCTCGTTGATACCTTCGATTTGATATATAAAATGACCATATTCGGTCAAAAATAAAATTTTACCCCAATTTTACCCCACCGGCCACACCCATTTTTGACCCTGGGGTCACCATTTTAACAACTTTGAAAGAGCATTGTACATCGATCATTCCTACCAAGTTTCGTCGAAATCAGGTAAGCGGTTCATGAGAAGAATTTTTTTTCAGAATTTATGATATTTTTAGACGGCGGCCATCTTGGATTAGTGATGACCTCTATTTTAACAAATCTGAAAAGGCTTCACCCATGGACCATAACTTTTAAGTTTGGCTACCATGGGCCAAGCGGTTCATGTGAAGAAGAATTTTGAAATCTCTAAATTAAGAACGACCTTTTGACCTTTCGGTGGCCATCTTGGATGACATAACCATCCGATTTCGACAAAAAAATGCACCAGCGTGATCGCCTCCTATATACTTTCAATTTGATATATGACATGACCATATTCGGTCAAAAATAAAATTTGACCCCAATTTGACCACACGGGCCACGCCCATTTTTGACCCCGGGGTCACCATTTTAACAACTTTGAAAGAGCATTGTATATCGATCATTCCTACCAAGTTTTGTCGAAATCCGGTGGGCGGTTCTTGAGAAGAAGATTTTTGAAGAATTTGTGCTATTTTTAGACTGCGGCCATCTTGGATTACGTAATGACGTCATTTTAACAATTTTGTAATCCCCCTACCTAAGGACCATGACCATGAAGTTTGGTAACTATAGGCCCAATGGTTACCGAGGAGAAGACGTTTGATAATGTTCACGGACGGACGGACGGACGGACGACGGACACATTGCGGTAACAATAGCTCACATGAGCTTCGCTCAGGTGAGCTAAAAAAAAAGCCTTGTTTTTCGAAATATGCAATAAAATCTTGGGGGTGGTGGTGGTGGGGGGGGGGGGGGTTGTTATTGAGTCTGGAACAGAACGCATTTTGTATCAAACGTACATGTCGATTACAAACAAATGGTGCCGTAAATAATGCAGGAAAACGCGTTAGATAGGATCTCCGTTTCAAAAACAAATAAGGGGGGGGGCATGCCCCCGGACGCCCCTAGCACTCTCACTCACTTCGCTAGGTCGACGAGTGAGCCATGCTCACCCAATGTTCTACCATTTCATATGTGTGCGTATCAGAAATGTGTCCCTGGCTACGCCCCTGACAACATGTACTTAAACAGAAACTAGACGGTGGTCAGTTGCCGTGCAGTTTATAATTATATATAGTTCACACGTCGTCCGCCTTGTTCAATATTGTATTATTCGTATTGAATTGTTTACCCATGTATATACTGACCTGATGCATAGGCTGATCTGGGACTGCGCTCTTCGCAAATATCATAATGTCCCTTTTCCCATGGACTATACAACATGTCCTTAAAAATAAACTGGACGGTAGTCAGCTGCCATGCATTTTATATATTTCACACTTCGTCCGCCATATTTGATGATACGTATTGAATTGCTTACCCATGTATACCCTGACCTGATGCGTCGGCTGATCTGGGACTGGGCTATCATGAACATGTGTTTTTTTATATAATTTGACGGCATCTACCTTTAATTTATGAATGTAGGACAAAACCCCATTAGACATAACCCCCTTCGTGTGAAAAACAGTTTGGGCAATTTTATTTTTCAACATGTATAGAAAAGAACAGGACAGGGTATATACTAATACCAGGTTTCACAAATTTATTCCAACACATAATGTCCAATAGCAGACTAATAGTTTGAGCACATTTCAACTATCAAGTACTAATATCAGCACATATCAACAACCAACACTACTCATTTCAGTTATAATATTTGCAAAGATTCATTCAAATGAGGGGGGGGGGGGGGGGGGGTATGTCCACCTTGTAATCAAACTGAACTGCGAGTCCAACTGAAATGGGTGGTAAACAGTGTTTTAGTATTTAAATATTTCAAATAGAGTAATTGTAGTAAATGGTGTTATGGGAAACTGTATAACACTCAACACATTTTGTATGTGGAGAGGGGAAGGAGCTGTATAGAACAGGAAGAATCCAGTAAAGCTTAGCATTTGTTTGTTATGCATTACACACACATCTTCATAAGTAATAACATGTAATTAACTAGAGGAATGTAATATTGTTTCTTCTTGTGTGATACACATATCATCAGCAAATCATTTGTTCAGTCGGTGTTTGCAGCAGAGATAAATGGATGCCTATTAAGATGCACATTACTATAGCCAGTACAGTCCGAGAACAGAGCCCTGTGGGACACCAGATGACACCGGGATTGTATCTGATGACGCCCCATTTACACTACTGACTGCTTGCGGTTGTCAAGGAATTATTTGCTCCATTTAAGTGTGTTTCCCCTGATTCCATATAAGTGAAGTTTATATAGTAGGTTTTCATGGCTAACTTTATCAAATGCTTTACTAAAGTCTAAAAGGATCATGTCGATTTGTTTTTTTTGTTATATACAGATTTTAGTAAGTCTTCCACAATAATCAACAATTGAGTGTCATAGGAGCGCTTTTCTCGGAATCCATGTTGCATGTCATGTAATAAGTTTTCTTTGTTAAGGTGTTTTGTTATGGAGGAAGCAATTAACGATATGTTCAAGAGTTTTGCATGCTATACATGTGAGTGAAATTGGCCTGTAGTTTGCTGGGTAGTTGTCTGGTGTTGAGAGATTTTTTGAAATATAACCTCCAGTATTGGTGAGATCTCAGAGTGTAGTATTTGTAAGACTGTAGGTGATATCTGATCTGGTTCTGATGCCTTTTATATGTAGTTTCGAGAACCACAATTCTCAGGACAACGGCATTGCTTGTTATTATTACGACATAGAGATAAACAAAATGGATGCTACAGGAAAGGTATGTCTGTGCCAAACATGTTATTATATTATTTACATGCTCTACACATGCAGGTTAAATTTTCTGTGTGCGACTTGATGTGGGGGCGAGCTAGAGATTTCGAAAGTGAAAGTAGACGTTTCCGTCAGAAAAGGGGAAACAACTTATGGAAATCAACCCGCATGACCCCGTGTTTGCCATGGATCTAGAACCGGCTTAGATCAGTGACTCCAGGAATGGAAGTAACATTGATTTTGGCGCAGGTAGTTTGCGAGTGTCGTGTTTGTGTGAATGTGGGTCTATGGGATATCAATTGCCTGCCTGTTTCCTATAATCATGTTGTTGTCGTTGTAATTGTACTGTGTATCGCGAGTTCCAGCCGCTGACTTTTCCATCCATCTATTCGGCGTCCATCTATAGTCACTGCAGAACTTCCGTCGCGGGTGTTATTGCCAGGAAAACGTGCACGTCGTTTTTTCTAGTTCGAGTTAAAGTGAGCATATAAAGTCAGTGTTGTGATTATGAGGAAACAAAGAGATTGTGACTGTGACTGGGTTTATGTTCATTATGACCGATGCAGTCCCAGATCAGACTGTGCATCCGCACCGTCTGACCAGGATCTGCTCTGCTAGCCATTCAGTCAAGGAAATGCCGACCGCGGTTCCAACAAACAGTATATATTGTCATTAGGTTGCATGCGCGAGCTAGAGGATGAGGAGTATAGCTAGTTTCAAATCCCATAAGCCCAATTTATTCAGTCACAACCACAATTAAACGTGAATTTGTATCGGGAATCTAGTTCAAATCGTTTCCTTAGGCGATGTGACATGGGCGCGAGTAATCAAGAAATGGACTTGCCTTTTAGCTCAGAGAAGCTATTGGGAGAACAAAACAGCAATAACAATATTCCCGTTATCAATCGTCGTGTTGATGATGCGCTGAACGGTCAACAAATACCTGTCGTATGTTCAGGCAATCATGTAGTGGCAAATCTACCAGCTTCTACATACACTGATCCGAAGACTAGTCTATCGTCTGAATGCCAAATTCCAACTGATCCGCCAAGGTTTAAAGGAGTTATTTTGTTTTGCTTTTGCCAGTATACTGGTATAACCTCAATACTGAGGCTTATCACCAGTGAGTGCTTAGACGGAAAAATAGTGAAATATGAAAAAGATGAGATAGAGCAGAAGAGTTAGAAGAAAGTAAAGGAAAATAATACAGAGAAAGAAGAGTGTTCAAATGTAGTTGAGTCTAGAGTGCTGGTTCTTCAAGACCTGTGTCTTGAATGAATCCAGCGAATCTGCCAAGCAAGTGTGAGACGGGAGCTGGTTCCACTGGATAACCGTCCGAGGGAAAAATGAGAATCGTGTGTAGTCCTTGTCAGCACGTAATTGTCGGTATTGATGTTGACGTCTGCCAGTGCCTCTAATGAGGTAATTATCTTCGTCAATGGCTACAAGAGAATTTCTTATTTTATAGAACATACATAGCCTGGCATCGACACGTCTTTGCTCAAGAGATCTCCATTCCAGACAATGCAGCTTCTTCTTCTTTCTGTTGTAATTCCCACCAGTTAATTGGTGCACCCGTAAATCCGGTAGTTGTTGTTTAGTAGGTTAGACACGGTAACTATAATAATTATATCGCAGGGGCTGGTTAGGAGACGGCCATTTAATTTAAATAAATTAATTATTTAGTTTACGTAGTTCTAGCAGACGCCTGACATGAAGTCTGTAGCAGAGCCTCCTGGAGAGTCTTTCCAGCTCGGTGAGATGTTTCTGGTTTGATGGTATCAGATTTCCATCGGCTAGCTTGGTGCAGTCTATTATAAGTGCGGCTAGCAATTGTCGTGTAGCAATGGTTTCCCATACGTTCGTTCCTAACTGGTCTGCGACGAGGGCGTGTATATCCTGTATGAGCTTCACTCTGCTAGAATTGAGTGCTGGACATCTGATAATCATGTGAATCCGGTCTTCTGGTTCGAGTCTGCAGAGTGGGCATTTGCTATCTACTTCATATTTATTGAAGTTTGCCTTATTTGATTGAAGAGTATATGTTCCCGTTAATATTCTGGCTTTGGTGATACCTCTTTTAACATCAGTTGTGTTGGAATCGACGGTGTCCCAGACTGGGTGTGTTTGTCCAATACTAAGCCTGTCTATATTACAGTGGTCGAGTGTTGATCGTTGTTTTGCATCTTCGGAAAGTACCTTCGACCAATGCGATGTAACTGCAGACCTGGTCAGTCGCTTCCATCGGGCCTTTGTGTATTGTGGGAGTTCCTCTATTGTTGGTAGTCCATATAACATCAGTGTATCTGCTGCGACCTTAATGAAGCTGCTGTTGCTCTTAAGGACTGTCTGGCGTTTTGTTATATAATTCAGTTTGCTATTTTTCGAGCTGGTAATTGCGTGAATGAGACTGAGCTGTCGTTTATGAATTTCACCTTCGATGGGCAGTGCGCCAATGAGTAGTAGGACTGCTGAAGTAGCTGTTCTCTGTGGTAATGACTGGATATTCTTGATAGTTTTGTTGTGGAAGCGCTCAAGTTGGTTCAGCTGTGTTTGAGAAATAGGTAGGGTCTCAAGGCTGTATAGAAGTCTTGGGAGAACATACATCTGATATATTTTGTATGAAACCTTTGGGTTGATGCCATTCGTGCCGTGAACACCGGTCCTCATGAGGGCGTATAAAGTTCTTCGAGCTAGCTGTATCCGGTCATCAATATTTGTTCCCGTCTCATTTTGGGCAGTTCTGGTCAGTCCAAGGTGTGGGGCTTTTTGTAGTGTAGACAGTTCTTTCTCTCCTATGTACCATTCAGCCGTATTTTCCAGTTTTCTAGAGGTGTTATTTGTTACTCTGTGGATGATTGCGCTTTTTGTCGGATGGATATGGTAACGGTGTTCCTGTGAGTAAGAATATGCATGGTTCAGCATGGCTTGTAGTTCTTCTGGACAGGATGATATGAGAAGGACATCATCCGCACAGGTTGTACAGCCGATAGAAGTTGTTCCTATGTGTTTTCCAAGGGACTCAGTTTCCAAATATAATAATAGTTCATTTATGTAGGTCTTGTAGAAATGTGTGGACAATATTCCGCCCTGTCTAACTCCCTGTTCTATCTTCAGACTCTCGCTAACTTCACCGAACCATTTCACCTTTCCGGAGAGGCCACTGTACATATCCTGTATTATGGACCATAGACGAGTGTCAATATCTTGGTGATATAGTTTTTTCAGTAAGATCTGATGGTGGACAACGTCAAAGGCCTTCTGGCTGTCTAAAGTGGCTATATATAATGGTTCATTTTGTGCTTGTGCATCTGCTACTGCTTCCGAAAGTAGTACTGAGGCTATGGCAGGGGATAGGCCTTTCGTAAAACCGTATTGTAAGTATGTTTGTTCTTTGTTCAGCTCCACTAGTCTATTCAGTAGTACCACCTCAAGGACCTTACCCAGTACAGATGTAATGGTTATATACCTCTATAATTATCCATGTACAATGGGTCTTTTCCTTTTTTATGTACAGGTGTAATTATTCCTGTTTTAAAGGATTCCGGGATTCGTCTCTCGACCATGATCTTG
Source organism: Conchocele bisecta (assembly GCA_029237695.1). Taxonomy (NCBI): domain Eukaryota; kingdom Metazoa; phylum Mollusca; class Bivalvia; order Lucinida; family Thyasiridae; genus Conchocele; species Conchocele bisecta. The sequence goes on along the minus strand of CM055280.1, from coordinate 2,042,908 downwards.
TTAAAAATATCTACCATGACTGGAATAATGGAGCAGCCTGCATATTTGAGGTGTTCTGCTGTAATTGAGAACTCGTCTGCGGCCTTGTCGGTATTCAGTCTGTCAATGGCGGTCTGGACTTCATCACCAGTAACTTGAATATACTCACTATCTGTATCTTGAAGTTCTGCGATTTGATTAATCAGATCCACTTGGGTATTTGTCAGTGAGAGGTATTCAGCTTGGACATTTTCATGGTTCTTTGGGACTGCTAGATCCTCGAAGTACTTTGCGAAGGCTGATCTTTGTTCAGGTAGGTCATTGGATTGTTTCCCTTGTATCATTAGACTGCTAGTGAGTGTTCCTTTTTGTGATTGGCTGTGCCTAATTAATTTATAGAAATGTTTGTTTGTGGGGTTCTCCATAATTTCATTGTAAAAACTATCTTTGGCACTCGCAAATTCCTTCCGTATCTGTTTCCTTACAGCGTATTTTGTCGTCTTCCGTTGGATTGACAGTGGGTGTTCCGGTTCTGGAAAATTTACTGACTTCCAGTCATAGTGGGCCTTTTTGCTTTCCTGTTCTAGTATTTTGACCGTTGGTGACATTTTAAAGTTGGGACCTTTAAGTTGTGTTGGTTTATGTGGTACAGCAGTGTCGGCAGCTTGTCTAATGATGCTGGTTAAAAGAATCAAATTATTGTTTGTACTGACTTCAAAGGAGCACTCAGCTATTAATGTTCTCAGCGTGTCTTGGTATTGTTGTTCATCAATCTTATCCCAGTGGTATTTCATGGTCGGTTTTACAGGTCCGTGCTTAGACGATTGTACTTTCATCTGTTGACCTTTTAAACGTAGTTCCGCTGATACAGGGACATGGGTTGATAGTCTAGTGGGATGTTGCTCCGCTATCTGATAGTCTTGGAGCAAGGTGTCATCGGTTGTTAGAATATAATCAATCTGTGACGTACTTCCACATTGGCCATATAATGTGGCTTTAGATGTAGAGGTAAATTTGAGCTCGTGTTCTCTTACAAATGTTCTCAGTAGGACATCGTGTGGGTTAGATCTGGATTCCAGTAGGCTACCGTTTAGATCGCCACATATGATTATCTTATGTGAAGTATTGTAATTTACAATAATGTTGTGGAGGATATCTAGGTGTTCTCTATAGGCATCCCTTGACGTTGGCAGGTTCAAGGTTGGTAGGTAGACATTGACTACACAGATTTTGTGTTTCTCTTGTTTGATTTCAATAGCCTGTATTCGCTCGTTTCCTATGTCTAAACGCTTTATGCTGTCTGACCAGGTTTTTGGCCATAATATTGCTATTCCACCCTTACCTCTGGGAGCTTGGAAATTTGCTATGTTATCATTTAGGTCGTCGCACCTGGTAAAAGAGTCGTAGGTCGGCATAATGTTCTCTATAGTGTTAGCCTCATACGTCCAGAGCCAAGTCTCCTGTATACACAACAGCCTATCCTCTCTCGCCATGTCAATGAGGGTAGATGCGTTTCCCTTTACCCACTCAACATTATATGTAGTGATGTTTACAGTCTCGTCTGCATTGTTATTACCTCCAGGATTGGTGTTTCTGGAGGGTGCCCTTTGAGGCTGGTATCCGTAAAAAAGACTTCTTTGCTTTAGGGTCTCTTGTATTGTCAGGTAGGGTAGCATGTGCAATCTGCACATCAGGTGACATCGAGATGGTTGGCCTAGATGTTTGTGATGGGGTACCATGCGCAATCTCCTCATCAAGTGATAGTATGTGGGTTCGTCTAGCTGTACGTGGTGGGGTTGTACATGTAATTTCCACAACAGGTGGCCTAGCTGTATGTGGTGGGGTAACATGTGTAATCTCCTCATCAGTTGGCAGTATTTTTGCTGGTCTAGCTATATGTGCTGGGGTACCATGTGTAATCTCCACGTCAGGTGACCATATTTTGGCTGGCCTAGCTGTATGTGGTGGGGTAACATGTGTAATCTCCTCATCAGTTGGCAGTATCTCTGCTGGACTAGCTATATATGGTGGGGTACCATGTGTAATCTCCTCATCAGCTGACGGTAAGTTGGCTGGCCTAGCTGTATATTGTGGGGTAGTACGTGTAATCTCCACATCATGCGACAGTATTTCGGTTGGCCTTACTGTTTGTGGTGGGAAGACATACTCCTGAGTCATTTGTTGTATTGTAGAAGGGCAGCATGTCGGTCACACTAGAAGTGTTATGGTACCTATTCCCGCCTTGCAGCCCTCCTCTGAACCATCTCCAGTCGATGGACTAATCTATGAGTTGTACGGCCAACTTCTTTATCAGTGGGATAGACCCAGACTGACGAAAATGACTTGAAAGAGCATCTAAAACAGAATGATGTTAAATGTGTACGTGCCACAGTGTTCAATAGTCGCTGGGACGATTTGTTTAGACCGTCGATTCGAATACGAGACAGGGGCGAAATTATTACACCACCTCTAATGGAGACTCACAAAACGCTTAACATTATGTCATGGAACGCCACGGGCGTCATGACCGGCCTACCGTATTTGGACACAGACTTACAAGCAGAAATGTCGATATATGTGGTATTCTGAGCACTGGCTACTTCTGGATAATATAAACGTTATGAACAGCTTCAATTCAAACTACTGCAGTTTTGTTGCCACCTCCGAAGACACACATTGTGTAAATAATCGTCGCATCGGTAAAGGCGGTGTTGTATTTCTGTGGCATAAACGTCACCAACCCGCTATTGAGACTTTTTAAATAAATTATCGTATCGTTGCACTAAAGATGTCCCTAGGTACTTGCAACTTGTATGTGCTACAAGTGTATCTACTGACTACGCGCTATCCCATAAGACAGTTTAAGGAGTACGTTGACAAGATTCACGAGCTCTGTTCGACGTACTCAACTGACGGTCATGTTATTATTCTGGGGGATTTCAACGGTGCAACAACAAAATCACTCGCTGACTATACAGCTAGCATGCCCAATATATACAGCACACGTCAATGGTACCTCTCTAGTGCGCTAAGACATCAATACATGCAGGCTGTAACTCTACTTGACATATGCGAGGGACCACATTATTCATTCATACCATACAATGACGGCATCCCTAGTTTCATTGACCACATCTGCGTACATGAATCATTTCTCGCAGACGTTATCCAGTGTAACGTCAGTGATGACGCACCGCTTCATATATCGCGACACTTCCCACTATTTATGAGTCTGCAAATCAACACAGAGACGGAGACTACTGGTGTACCTGGCATATTTACGAAGGGTTCATATAACTGGTATAATCAAACAGAACGTGATGCATACAGTGTTACATCGTATGATCAGTTGAAGACAGTTAGTTTGGATTATAACAATATAGATAGCACATACGATTGCATTGTTCAGTGTATTTCTGTGTCTGCAGAATCGTGTTTGTCTAAATGTGTGTACAAACCGTTTTCAAAACCATACTGGAACAAAGACCTTAACTGTTTGCACACAATTAACAGACACAAACGAGCTAAGTGGATTGACAGTGGTCGGCCTAGAAACAGTGATGCCCCGTCATACCGAAAATACAAGGACGCTAAGCGCCATTTTCGAAAGAAAATGAGAATATTTGCAATGAGAATGGTTAACGAACGAAAATAGAAAGCTAGATTCACTTGCAGAAATGGACCATACGTCATTTTGGAAAGTCGTTAATTCAAAACGCTCAAGTAAAAGGCACAGGTTGAAGTAACGGACCGAGGTCTATAAATACATTAAATATGCCTAAAGGCATCAATAAATGAAGAATTTTTTGTTCTCCCTCCATATACACCATCTATTGAAGGTTACGAAGTTTTTAATAGGCCGAACCCGGACGGCCTCGAGACAACGGACTCTCACGAAACGTCAATAGAGTTATATCATTGTCGCCTATTGCAGAAGTTGGGACAATGTTAGTATTCCGCAACGATATATTCCCTGATGCGCTATGTCAACGTGTTTTCGAGCTATCGATTGTTTTGTTTTAAAACAATTATCATCATTGCTAGGTAGGGAAAGAATGGACACATTTCCGAGGCCGATACTGCTATATAAAGGAGTAAACATCGGGTTCAAAATACGCTTTTACGTCGTCCCGGCCCGTTATTGCATAGAGAAAATATTGTTTCCAATCGAACATTTGATCAAACCTACATGTATACCGTCCTGTGCGTCACGACAGACAATTTAATGCACAGACATTTCTATCATTTCTCGGGAAGCAATGTTTTCCAATCACTGTGGGCTTCCCCGATGACGTCATCGCTAAACGTACAGTCGTTGTTACACAACATATGATTGGCCGATAACCGCGGAAGGCAAGTCGCCAGCGCGCATATACCGGGAACAAGATAAGAAAACCAACCAAAAAGATCATTACAATGAGATGAATTCCGGATGAACATAGATTGGAAAACATTTGACCCCAATTTGACACCACAGACCACGCCCATTTGTGACCCCAGGGTCACCATTTTAACAACTTTGAAAGAGCATTGTACATCGATCATTCCTACCAAGTTTCGTCGAAACGGTTCATGAGAAGAAGAATTTTTAAGAATTTATGCTATTTTTAGATGGCGGCCATCTTAAATTAGCGATGACCTCCATTTTAACAAATCTGAAAAGGCTTCACACATGGACCATAAGTTTTAAGTTTGGCTATCATGGGCCAAGCGGTTCATGTGAAGAAGAATTTTGAAATCTCTAATAAAAGAACAACCTTTTCACCTTTCGGCGGCCATCTTGGATGACATAACCATCTGATTTCGACAAAAAAATGCACCACGTTAAGTTTTTGCATTTAGATCAGTTTCCAGAAAACTATAACTCCTACGACCTTCATACTTGGTATACATCAACACTGTGGTGTGACCATCTCACACAGAGGGAGCCCATGTGACCTTCACCTACTTTTCATGGTTCATTGACCTACTTTTCACATGCATTCAACGTTAAGTTTTTGCGTTTAGCTCTGTTCCTAAAACTTAACGCTCATGTTAATTCATTGTAACTTCTGTTTCCCTCAATGGAATGCTTTAATATTCCATACATGCATTTGTAACAACATCCCGCATCATTCTACAGAAAGCCCAATGGTGCCTGCTAACCCCAAAGGTCAAGTTAGGTCGCTGACTTAGAAATTTCCGTGTTTGGAAAAGTTAATGCTCAGTTTATGCTTTAATATTCCATAAATGCATTTGTAACAACATCCCGCATCGTTCTACAGAAAGCCCATGTTGCCCGCTAACCCCAAAGGTCAAGGTCACTGACTTAGAAATTTCCGTGATTGGAAAAGTTAACGCTCAGTTTATGCTTTAATATGTATGCCCCCGCCACCGAATGGTGAGGGGGGCATATAGTGTTACCGGTGTCCGTACGTACGTACGTACGTCCCGAAACCTTAACGCTGGGTAAATGGCTTATAATTTCTGTTTCCTTGCTCGGATCTGCTTGACATTTCACACACGCATTGCTCCAATGGTCATCTACCGCCCTGTGACAAATCCACATTCGTCCCGCCCCCGCTAAGCCCAGGGTCAAGGTCACAGACTTGGTGCGTTCGAAACCTTAACGCTGGGTAAATGCCTTATAATTTCTGTTTCCTTGCTCGTTCTGCTTCACATTGCACACACGCATTGCTCCAATGGTCCTCTACCGCCCTGTGACAAATCCACATTCGTCCCGCCCCCGCTAAGCCCAGGGTCAAGGTCACAGACTTGGTGCGTTCGAAACCTTAACGCTGGGTAAATGGCTTATAATTTCTGTTTCCTTGCTCGGATCTGCTTGACATTTCACACACGCATTGCTCCAGTGGTCCTCTACCGCCCTGTGACAAATCCACATTGGTCCCGCCCCCGCTAAGCCCAGGGTCAAGGTCACAGACTTGGTGCGTTCGAAACCTTAACGCTGGGTAAATGGCTTATAATTTCTGTTTCCTTGCTCGGGTCTGCTTCACATTGCACACACGCATTGCTCCAATGGTCCTCTACCGCCCTGTGACAAATCCACATTCGTCCCGCCCCCGCTAAGCCCAGGCCCAGGGTCAAGGTCACAGACTTGGTGCTTTCGAAACCTTAACGCTGGGTAAATGGCTTATAATTTCTGTTTCCTTGCTCGGATCTGCTTCACATTTCACACACGCATTGCTCCAATGGTCCTCTACCTCCCTGTGACAAATCCACATTCGTCCCGCGCCCGCTAAGCCCAGGGTCAAGGTCACAGACTTGGTGCTTTCGAAACCTTAACGCTGGGTAAATGGCTTATAATTTCTGTTTCCTTGCTCGGATCTGCTTCACATTTCACACACGCATTGCTCCAGTGGTCCTCTACCGCCCTGTGACAAATCCACATTCGTCCCGCCCCCGCTAAGCCCAGGGTCAAGGTCACAGACTTGGTGCTTTCGAAACCTTAACGCTGGGTAAATGGCTTATTATGCCCCCGCCACCGAATGGTGAGGGGGGCATATAGTGTTACCGGTGTCCGTACGTACGTACGTACGTCCCGAAACCTTAACGCTGGGGTAAATGGCTTATTTTATTTTCTGTTTCCTTGCTCGGATCTGCTTGACATTTTCACACACGCATTGCTCCAATGGTCCTCTACCCCCGCCCTGTGACAAATCCACATTCGTCCCTCCCCGCCCCCGCTAAGCCCAGGGTCAAGGTCACAGACTTGGTGCGTTCGAAACCTTAACGCTGGGTAAATGGCTTATAATTTCTGTTTCCTTGCTCGGGTCTGCTTCACATTGCACACACGCATTGCTCCAATGGTCCTCTACCGCCCTGTGACAAATCCACATTCGTCCCGCCCCCGCTAAGCCCAGGTCAAGGTCACAGACTTGGTGCGTTAGAAAACTTTACTAAACGCTGCGTAAATGCCTTCGACTGGGTGCGTTCAAAACCTTAACACTCGGGTAAATGGCTTATAATCAAATATGCCTCGTTTTCTTTGGCTGCCAGCGGGGGCATTCGTGTGCCGACAGGCCACATTTCTAGTCCATACATGCATTTGTAACAACATCCCGCATCATTCTACAGAAAGCCCATGGTGCTCACTAACCCCAAGGTTATTACAAGCTCCTTATGTACTATCAAACTGCGCCAGGCGGGACATCTTGCTCCGCGGAGCTCTTGTAAAATACATATGACATGACCATTTTCGGTCAAAAATAGAATTTGACCCCACGGGCCACGCCCATTTTTGACCCAGTGGTCACCATTTTAACAACTTTGAAAGAGCATTGTACATCGATCATTCTTACCAAGTTTTGTCAAAATCCGATTGGCGGTTCTTCAGAAGAATATTTGTTGAAGAATTCGAGCTATTTTTAGACGGCGGCCATCTTGAATTACGTAATGACGTCATTTTAACAATTTTGTAATCCCCTACCTTTAGAAATACCATGACCATGAAGTTTGGTGACTATAGGCCCAATGGTTACGGAGGAGAAGACGTTTGAAAATGTTCACGGGCGGACGACGGACGGACGGACGGACGGACGGACGGACACATTGCGGTAACAATAGCTGACATGAGATTCGCTCAGGTGAGCTAAAAACTACATGTTTTGCCTTACAAATTTTACAAACAAGGTGAACGTAAGTCCTCAGTGACCTTGGGAGGTCGGACGTGGGTCATTTGCAAAACAAAGCAGTACCATCCCTAGCCACACATTGTGGCCAACTATTATCAAAATTGGAGAAGTGATTCAGGAGTTATTGAAAAATGAAAGGTGTTACTAACGTACATGGACTAACTATCTTGCCTATTGGCGAGGGGATAATGAGGGCGTCATCGTCTGGGTAAGCAATTTTACTGGGTATGTGTATAGGAGTGGATAATGAGGGTGTCATCGTCTGGGTAAGCAATTTTACTGGGTATGTGTATAGGAGGGGATAATGAGGGCGTCATTGTCTGGGTAAGCAATTTTACTGGGTATGTGTATAGGAGTGGATAATGAGGGCGTCATCGTCTGGGTAAGCAATTTTACTGGGTATGTGTATAGGAGGGGATAATGAGGGCGTCATCGTCTGGGTAAGCAATTTTACTGGGTATGTGTATAGGAGGGGACAATGAGGGCGTCATCGTCTGGGTAAGCAATTTTACTAGGTATGTGTATAGGAGGGGATAATGAGGGCGTCATCGTCTGGGTAAGCAATTTTACTGGGTATGTGTATAGGAGGGGATAATGAGGGCGTCATCGTCTGGGTAAGCAATTTTACTGGGTATGTGTATAGGAGGGGATAATGAGGGCGTCATCGTCTGGGTAAGCAATTTTACTGTGTATGTGTATAGGAGGGGATAATGAGGGCGTCATCGTCTGGGTAAGCAATTTTACTGGGTATGTGTATAGGAGGGGATAATGAGGGGCGTCATCGTCTGGGTAAGCAATTTTACTAGGTATGTGTATAGGAGGGATAATGAGGGCGTCATCGTCTGGGTAAGCAATTTTACTGGGTATGTGTATAGGAGGGGATAATGAGGGCGTCATCGTCTGGGTAAGCAATTTTACTGGGTATGTGTATAGGAGGGGATAATGAGGGCGTCATCGTCTGGGTAAGCAATTTTACTGGGTATGTGTATAGGAGGGGATAATGAGGGCGTCATCGTCTGGGTAAGCAATTTTACTGGGTATCTATGCGTGATCGCCCCCAGTTGTTGCAGAGATATTTATGATCCGACCCCCTCCTCACCATCCATACATGCTAACCCGAAGTTTCTGGCTGTCACATAGGGGTGTGGCCACAGGTTGAAGAAACAGACCGAGGTCTATACATACATTAAATATACCTAAAAGCATCAATAAGTGAAAAAGCTAAACAATTATTTTACTCTCCTATACACATTAATGTGTACCGGACGGAGTAAAAAAAATGTTTTCGCTTATTTTTTTCTCTCACTTATTGACGCTTTTAGGTATATTTAACTCTTAGACCGCTACTCACAACAATTGTCGTCTGCTGTTGCTTTTATATCTTGCCTTATTTCGCAATACAAACATGGTTTAACAGCACTTCAGAATCATTTCCAATGGAAATGCTTCTGAAGTGCGGTCAAAGCATGTTATTCTAAAGTGCTGTCAAAGCATGTTTTTGAGGATAAAAATGGAAAATAAACAGCAGACGACAAAAGAATTAAGATAGCGGTCTAAGGGTTAATGTATTTATAGACCTCGGTCCGTTACTGTAACCTGTGGGCGTGACAGCCAAAAAAACTTCCCTACATGTCTAGCAGTGACCAGGGTGCAACAAAAGCATACAAACACAAATTGTACAAAGGAAACGGTTTATTGATTGTATACAGAGCCACGCAGGGGACATGGATTTTTTTATTATTAATTTGTTCCCACAAAATAACAATTTGTTCATCAATTTAACAATTTGTTCCCTCAAATTAACAATTTGTTCCCACAATATAACAATTTGTTCCCTCGAATTAACAATTTGTTCCCACGAAATGACAATTCATTGCCTCAATTTAATAATTTGTTCCCTCAAATTAACAATTCGTTCCCATGGGAATGAATTGTTAAATTGCGGGAACAAACTGTTATTTCGTGGGAACGAATTAATAACAAAAAATTCTACGTCCCCTGCGGGGCTCCGTACATTGAAGCCTATGTTGTATACAAGTACAATATACTAAATTTGTGGAATAAATATATCATTATTTATTGATTTAACAATATTTTATTTCATTCATTTTAATATGTACAGTGAAACCTCTCTAAAACTGACACCATTGGACGTCCCCAGGGTGTCTGGTTTAGAGATATTCCACTGTAAATCAGGCATCAGACATACATATGTCTTTGGCAATCATGATTGTTTGTTTGTTTATTGTGGTTTAACGGCCTATCAACAGCAAAGGTCATTTAAGGCCGGGTCAATAGGTTTAGTACTAAATTCCACATATTACCTGTACAAATGGGGGGAAATCCCGAAGTCAGAACTGAATATTTACAATAGAAAAACTATAAATTGAGCCCTGAAATCAGAACAATCCTGATCTGATATCAGGTCCTCGCCACACCAGAATCACTTGGCCCCCTCCAAAAAGTAGTAGGATCAGTAATAATCTTACTACTTTCATAATCGGCAATAACCCAATTCAACTCCTAGGTAACAAAAGAGCCAAAGATAAAAACGTACCCGAGGGCCAAACCAGTCAAATCGTGATTCCTATCACGTTTGCACCACCAAACATGCATTAGTATGTGAGATGTGTTACCAAAAAACCTCTCAAAATGAGATCACGTATATTTTCAAAAATGTACCCCGAGGGCCAGACCAGGGATATTGGGATATTGGTAAGGTTGAACCCCATCGTTAAATATAAATAGAAATGTGGCCTGTTGGCACACGAATGCTCCCGCTACATGCTGGTTAGTATTTTTAGACCTGGTGACACTGAACTTGTGAGACACAATATATTTTCAATAGGTGTCTTCCCCAAGGTGCATGATCACGTGGTTACAACAACAACAACAACAACTAGAGGATTGTTTTTCAGACAAAAACCCCCAATAAAGTTTTGTCACTCTAACTGAAATACCACCACTGCATGTTATCAGGACTTGGAAAAGTAGAATTTAAGGCAGCAACAGCATATATGTAGCTACCTTGTATTTTCTGCATACTTTTGGAGATACGCGCGACACAAGTTGAATATCCCCACTTCACTAAGTCAAGGGCCATAACTCCGTGAATACAGGATGAATCCGCATTTAAAAACCGAGGTGCGCAACTTCACATGATGACCAGTATTCCTGTAAAGTTTCACGACTCTTAACTGAAATAGTTTTGGAGACACGCGCGACAGAAGTTGAAAATTCCCACTTTTCACTAAGTCAAGGGCCATAACTCTGTGAATACTGGATGAATCCGCATCTAAAACCCCAGGTGCACAACTTCACAGGATGCCCAGTATTCCTGTAAAGTTACGCGACTAACTGAAATACTTTTGGAGACATGCGCGACAGAAGTTGAAAATCCCCACTTTTCACTAAGTCAAGGGTCATAACTCTGTAAATACGGGATGAATCCGCATGTAAAACCCCAGGTGCGCAACTTCACACGATGACCAGTATTCCTGTAAAGTTTCACGACTCTAACTGAAATACTTTTGGAGACACGCGCGACAGAAGTTGAAAATCCCCACTTTTCACTAAGTCAATGGCCATAACTCCGTGAATACTGGATGAATCCGCATCTAAAACCCCAGGTGCGCTACTTCGCACGATGACCAGTATTCCTATAAAGTTTCGTCACTCTAACTGAAATAGTTTTGGAGATACGTGCGACACAAGTTGAAAATCCCCACTTTTCACTAAGTCAAGGGCCATAACTCCGTGAATACTGGATGAATCCGCATCTAAAACCCCAGGTGCACAACTTCACACGATGACCAGTATTCTTGTAAAGTTACGCGACTCTAACTGAAATACTTTTGGAGACACGCGCGACAGAAGTTGAAAATCCCCACTTTTCACTAAGTCAATGGCCATAACTCCGTGAATACTGGATGAATCCGCATCTAAAAAACCCCAGGTGCGCAACTTCGCACGATGACCAGTATTCCTGTAAAGTTTCACGACTCTAATGGAAATACATTTGGAGATACGCGCGACACAAGTTGAAAATCCCCAATTTTCGCTAAGTCAAGGGCCATAACTCCGTAAATACGGGATGAATCCCCATCTAAAACCCCAGGTGCGCAACTTCGCACGATGACCAGTATTCCTGTAAAGTTTCACGACTCTAATTGAAATACATTTGGAGATACGCGCGACACAAGTTGAAAATCCCCAATTTTAGCTAAGTCAAGGGCCATAAGTCCGTGAATACAGGATGAATCCGCATCTAAAAACCCAGGTGCGCCACTTCACATGATGACCAGTATTCCTGTAAAGTTTCACGACTCTTAACTGAAATATATTTGGAGATACGCGCGACACAAGTTGAAAATCCCCACTTTTCACTAAGTCAAGGGCCATAACTCTGTAAATACGGGATGAATCCGCATGTAAAACCCCAGGTGCGCAACTTCACACGATGACCAGTATTCCTATAAAGTTTCGTCACTCTAACTGAAATATTTTTGGAGATACGTGCGACACAAGTTGAAAATCCCCACTTTTCACTAAGTCAAGGGCCATAACTCCGTGAATACTGGATGAATCCGCATCTAAAACCCCAGGTGCACAACTTCACACGATGACCAGTATTCCTGTAAAGTTACGCGACTAACTGAATTACTTTTGGAGACACGCGTGACAAGTAGAAAATCCTCAATTTTCGCTAAATCAAGGGCCATAACTCCGTAAATACGGGATGAATCCACATCTAAAACCCCAGGTGCACAACTTCACACGATGACCAGTATTCCTGTAAAGTTTCACAACTCTAACTGAAATACATTTGGAGATACGCGCGACACAAGTTGAAAATCCCCACTTTTCGCTAAGTCAAGGGCCATAACTCCGTAAATACAGGATGAATCCGCATCTAAAAACCCAGGTGCGCAACTTCACACGATGACAAGTATTCCTGTAAAGTTTCACGACTCCAACTCAAAAACTTTTGGAGATATGCACAACACAAATTGTGTGACGGACGAACGGACGGACGTTCTTACATTAGGGTACTTATGTGGCTTATCACATGTTAAATATTAGCCACATAAAATTTTGTTTTTAGCCACATAAAACGATTTTTTTAGGTGGCTAATTGTAAACCAACCCTATCCTTTAACAAGTCCATAACCCTGTGGGGCTAGCCACATAAGTACCCTAATGTGCCCGACGGACGGACGGACGGACGTTCTTACAGTACTATACTTATGTGGCTTATCACATGTTAAATATTAGCCACATAAAACGATTTTTAGCCACATAAAACAATTTTTTAGGTGGCTAATTGTAACCAACCCTATCCTTTACTAAGTCCATAACCCTGTGGGGCTAGCCACATAAGTACCCTAATGTGTGCCCGGACGGACGGCCGGATGGACGGACGGACACATGTTAAATATTAGCCACATAAAACGATTTTTAGCCACATAAAACGATTTTTTAGGTGGTTAATTGTAACCAACCCTATCCTTTAACAAGTCCATAACCTTATGCGGCTAGCCACATATGTACCCTAATGTGTGCCCGGACGGACGGACGGACAGACGGACGGTTGGACGTTCAAACATTTGGGAGTTATGAGGGACGGACGGACGGACGGACAACCAAGCCAAAAAAAATATGTCTCCACATTTTATGGGGGGAGACATAATTACTGAAACTTCCAGGAGCGCCTCTGATTCAATGAACGTATTCTGTTATATTGTCCTTATTATGTAACAGATTTTGATGAAATATGGCGCATCAAATGCTTCTTGTTAAGCTGCATTTGATGGTCTCGGTACTTTGACCCAAATTTCTGTACTTTTTGCAAAGAATCGATTTCTGTGCTTATGGAGACGGAAATCGATTCTTCGCAAAAACGACATAAGTATGTGCCGAACACCCGGGACCGCCAAATGCTTTCATCAAAATTTGTTTCATATTAAGGAAAATATCAAGTAATACTTACTTTGGAGTGGGTGCGTTTTCAACACTTTCAGACATTGCACCACAATATATAGAGTTAATTCTGTTTATGTTTTGAAATATTGATCAACTTTATGGTACCCAAGGGCCAAACCAAGTATATGGATCCAGTAAGAATGAACCCCAATTCTTCACATCCTCCCACCTTCTGCCCACCAATGTCTAGTTATGCAATTTTCCGAACAATCTACGCTTGACCACATCCAATAGTAGCCGCGATATTTATCACCTGCTGCCTCCCCACCCACCCACACTCCCCCCACTCACCCCTTCATGCACGTCTATCTGTGTTTGTTTGTTTGTCATTTAAGGCCGGGTCAATGGGTTTAATAATAAATCCCATATATTACCTGTACATGTACATGTTCAAGTACATGTACAAATGGGGGGAAAATCCCAAAATCAGAACTGAATATTTACAATAAAAAAAACTAACTATATTCAGCCCTGAAATCAGAATACATGTACATGTAATCCTGATTTCGCCACACAGAATCACTTGGCCGCCTCCCAAAAGCAATAGGATCAGTAATAATCTTACAGCTTTTATAATGGGCAATAACCCAAATCAACTCCTAGGTAACAAAGAGCCAAAGATAAAAACGTACCTGAGAGCCAAACCAGGCAAATCATGATTCCTAAGGAGGAACTACTGTTAATTTATGCCGTCGCATTCGCCCGACCAACCACACACCAACCACACACCAACCAGGATGCATCAAAAGCATTCTAACACAAATTGCATAAAGTAAAATGGGTATTCATTCAAGCCTGTAAGTATACATGTACATGTATAATATACTAAATTTCTTGTATAAAATATAATTTCATGGCTATGGAATTACATGTAAAATGATTCGCGTCGAAATCGGCACCAGATTCCTGACTAATATACATTCAGTTTGTCACAGGGCGAGAAAAAAAGTGCACCGGCCCGTGACTCGAAACACATTTTCATCTAGTACAAAAAATGTTTATGCCATCCAAGTAGAACTGAGTCGAATCTAACCAGGAAACCGGTGCATTTTTCAACATGACACAATTTAAGCAGGATATTAGAATGCCCCGGCTAACCATGTGCAACCTAATACAAGAAACACAAATATTCACGTTTCTAGTATAAGATTGTGTAGTATAAATCACAATATTGATTGTCATTGCAACCAATAGATTAAACTACTGTCTGTTCCACGTTTTGCTGCCAACAAACTTTTGGCTATTAAACACACTAAATCTAAAATATATGTAAATTTAGGTACTTTTTCATCAATAATAAAAATGTCACCCTCCCCAATTTCTTTTATTTGATAAATTCCAACACATATTGATTTTATTGCGAAAAAATTGGAAATTGGTTCACAATTTTTAGCCCCATGTTTTGTTTTTGTTTGCACTAAAATCATTATTTGATGGAATTTCATCAAATAAAACAAGAGCTGTAGGAGAACAGCATAGCTCGACTACGAGGGTTGTCGATGTACACATAACTTGACAAACAAGGTGGCTGCGGCCTGCATAAAAACCTTAACCAAGGTTGACTAAAAACCTTAACGAAGGGAAATTAAGTAAGTAATTCAAGGTTAAATGTAGGTCAATGTAGCCGAGGCCTGCATAAAAACCTTAACCAAGGTTGACTAAAAACCTTAACGAAGGGAAATTAAGTAAGTAATTCAAGGTTAAATGTAGGTCAATGTCATATAGGTTAGGGGTATTGATGTACATCACTAGGAGATAAGTTTTCCAAGTATGGTTGCTGTAGGCCCAGGAATATTCCATATACAAGCTCGACTAAAAACCTTAACCAAGAAATAAGAAAGTAATCCAAGATAAAAGTAGGTCAAGGTCAAATATAGGTCAGGGATTATTGATGTACATCACTAGGAGATGAAGTTGTCCATGTATGGTTGGTGTAGGGCCAGGAGTATTGCATCTACAAGCTTGACTAAAAACCTTAACCAAGGAGAATTAAGTAAGTAATTCAAGAGGAAATGTAGGTCAAGGTCAAATATAGATCAGGGGTTATTGATGTACATCGCTATGAGAAAAGGTTGTCCAAGTATGGTGTTAGTATGCACAATAGTATTCCATGTACAAGCTTGACTAAAAACCTTAAACCAAGGGGAATTAACTAAGTAATTCAAAGTTAAATGTAGGTCAAGGTCAAATATAGGTCAGTGGTTGTTGATGTACATCACTAGGAGATGAAGTTGTCCCAAGTATGGTGGGTGTAGAGCCAGGAATATTCCATATACAAGCTAGACTAAAAACCTTAAACAAGGGGAATTAACTAAGTAATTAAGAGGAAATGTAGGTCAATGTCCAAATATAGATCAGGGGTATTGATGTTACATCCCTATGAGAAAAGGTTGTCCAAGTATGGTGTGTAATGCACACTAGTATTCCATGTACAAGCTTGACTAAAAACCTTAACCAAGGTTGACTAAAAACCTTAACCAAGGGGAATTAACTGTGTAATTCAAGGTTAAATGTAGGCCAAGGTCAAATATAGGTCAGGGGTTGTTGATGTACATCACTAGAAGATGAAGTTGTCCAAGTATGGTGGGTGTAGGGCCAGGAGTATTCCATATACAAGCTTGACTAAAAACCTTAACCAAGGGGAATTAACTAAGTAATTCAAGAGGAAATGTAGGTCAAGGTGAAATATAGATCAGGGGTTATTGATGTACATCCCTATGAGAAAAGGTTGTCCAAGTATGGTGTCTGTATGCATCATAGTATTCCATGTACAAGCTTGACTAAAAACCTTAACCAAGGTAGACTAAAAACCTTAACCAAGGGGAATTAACTAAGTAATTCAAGGTTAAATGTAGGCGAAGGTCAAATATAGGTCAGGGGTTGTTGATGTACATCACTAGGAGATGAAGTTGTGCAAGTATGGTGGTGTAGGGCCAGGAATATTCCATATACAAGCTTGACTAAAAACCTTAACCAAGGGGAATTAACTAAGTAATGCAAGAGGAAATGTAGGTCAAGGTCAAATGTAGGTCAAGGTCAAATATAGATCAAGGGTTATTGATGTACATCCCTAGGAGATGAAGTTGTCCAAGTATGGTGGGTGTAGGGCCAGGAGTATTCCATATACAAGCTTGACTAAAAACCTTAACCAAGGAGAATTAACTAAGTAATTGAAGAGGAAATGTAGGTCAAGGTCAAATATTGATCAGGGGTTATTGATGTACATCCCTATGAGAAAAGGTTGTCCAAGTATGGTGTCTGTATGCACAATAGTATTCCATGTACAAGCTTGACTAAAAACCTTAACCAAGGTGGACTAAAAACCTTAACCAAGGGGAATTAACTAGGTAATTCAAGGTTAAATGTAGGTCAAGGTCGAATATAGGTCAGGGGTTGTTGATGTACATCACTAGAAGATAAAGTTGTCCAAGTATGGTTGGTGTAGGGCCAGGAGTATTCCATCTACAAGGTTGACTAAAAACCTTAACCAAGAGGAATTAACTAAGTAATTCAAGAGGAAATGTAGGTTCAAGGTCAAATATAGATCAGGGGTTACTGATGTACATCCCTAGGAGATGAAGTTGTCCAAGTATGGTGGGTGTAGGGCCAGGAGTATTCCATATACAAGCTTGACTAAAACCTTAACCAAGGGGAAGTAACTAAGTAATTGAAGAGGAAATGTAGGTCAAGGTCAAATATAGACCAGGGGTTATTGATGTACATCCCTATGAGAAAAGGTTGTCCAAGTATGGTGTCTGTATGCACAATAGTAGTCCATGTACAAGCTTGACTAAAAACCTTAACCAAGGTTGACTAAAAACCTTAACCAAGGGGAATTAACTAAGTAATTCAAGAGGAAATGTAGGTCAAGGTCAAATATAGATCAGGGGTTATTGATGTACATCACTAGGAGATGAAGTTGTCCAAGTATGGTGGGTGTAGGGCCAATAGTATTACATATACAAGCGTGACTATTTTATTATTTTAGCCAAAACGTGGAACAGACAGTATACATTACACATAATATAATATAATGATATAGTGATACTGGTGTAATAAACATGCAAAACATGTTAGGAACAAAACTTATATTTGATCATTGGCTAACATAAACGTAACCTGATAAATAGAATACCAGTGTTGTTTAAAGGTACATGCCCACTCAGTAGGCACAAACTGTTCTTTATATGAACTAAATAAGTGTATAATTGTGTCACTATTCCACCAGTTCTACACATTACGAGTGCCCACCATAGATATAATCATTTAGTAATATTAATTTTACTGATAGTGACGCGCTGTGGTATCAGGCTATTTTCATAAGCAAATGAGGCATGGTATTTTTTAATTATTTATACCAGTTAAATGCGTCACTTGAAAAAATAATATTTTCGACAGATTATAAAGTATGATCATCGCACATAAAAAATAAATACAGAAAATAAAGAGAAATGTCCCTTAACGTTTGAAGGAAACACAGTTATCGCCCCTGATATCAGTGTGAAAATTTACGTCTGATATAAAATGTGTAACAATGCCAATCAATACATGGGGTAATGGTGAATGAATGTTTAGTTTGCCAGTAAATTTCCCAGATGATGTCTCTGATATAAAGAACATTTTATGTCTACTGAGTGGGCATGTACCTTTAATATCAAGTTTATCGGGCTCGGATACGGCAGGAATTCCTCGGCAATTGTAATTCCTACATGTTTCCAAGCCTTGCCTGATAAACTGGATATCAAAAGACACGAGCCTGGTATTCTCTATATTTCCAGGTGACGGCAATTCCCCACGTTTCCTAGCCTTGCCTGATATCAAAAGACAATAGTCTGGAACTCTCTATGTTATGGGTGAGGAGAGTTCTACATAGAAGAAACATAAGATTTACAAAGTTGTAGGACAGTTCACGCACAAAAATCTGCGACGTTAAAACACGCCAGATTCCATTAACCGTCAAAACTACATACATGTACCTCTTTAGTAGTGTGCAAACAGTAACCCTTCAACACTACATACCTGTATAGTGGTATTGGCAAACAGTGTAGATCGTAACGAGCCGTCTTATCAGGATCTGCACTTTTTGCAAGTAATTTCCATATTTTTATTAGAAAAAAACCCAACCCCCTTCTTATTAATGGACTAATCTGAAAATCATTTTGTGACAATTTGATTGGTCCTTAAATTAGTATATCACAGTCCCTGCCAGTAATTTAGGGGTGAAAGGGTTAATGTCTACATCGACACATGCACCAATTTGATTTGATTTATTGGTGTTTCACATCCTATCAACAGCTAAGGTCATATAAGGTCGGGCCAACGGGTTCGATCCCGCTGCATTTGGGGGACAATCCCAAAATCAGAACGGAATATTTACAACGAAAAAAAAAGAATTTCAGCCCAGAAATTAGAGTGAGTGAGTGAGTGAGTGAATAGGGTTTAACGTCCGCTTTTCTGACATAGAGGTACAAGCCTCAGGGAGTCTACACGCAGACGGGTCAACGGGGTCGTGTCCCGCATCCACCTGTCCGAGGGGGGTAAATCCCAACTTCAGAACTCAATATTTACAATCAAAATATATATTCAGTCCTGAAATTAGAACAACCTGATCTGGTGCCAGGCCCTCGCCACACCAGCATCATTTATCCCATCCCTACAAAAGTAATAGGATTAGCGCTAATCTTACTTTTATATATGGGGCATAGCCCGACTCAACTCTCACATACAAGAAAGCCAAAAATGTACATGAGGGCCAAATCCGGTATAATGGGTTCCGGAAAGTATGAACCCAATCGTTAAGCCAGTTTAGTCGCCTTTTACGACAAGCAATGGCTACTGCAGCACTATTCTCAGGATCAGTTGGTCCCGCCCCGGTGCCTGCACGGGGCTACCCCCAGAAATTAGAATAACCTGACCTGGCGCCAGGTACATACCTCACCAGTCACTTGACCCCTTCTCCTAAAAGTAATAGGATTAGGACACATACAGTGGAACCTCTCTAAACGGACAACAAGAAACATTATGTGATCATTATTTTGATGGGTTTCTTCGTCATTTATCTCAGGTGATAATGCATGTTCGTGATCGCATAGCACACAATTATGGCTCGGAATAATCAAATGCCTGATAGTGATTTACAGTGAACCCTCGCTGAACAGGACACCCCAGGGACATATCAGCGTGTCCGGTTTTGCAAGGTTTCACTGTACAAGAATGCCAATCATGTACGCGAGGGACAATCAAGGATCTGAACCGTTTCAGCAATGAATGAAGAACACTATTTTCAAAGGTTAGTGACACCAAAACTGAATAGGATTTAACATATACACGTGGTTACACCAACAACAACAATGGCTGAAAGTGTTGAAGGCGCGCCCACTCCAAAGTATTATTTGATATTTTCGTTAATATGCAACGGATTTTGATGAAATATGGTGCAGCAAACGAGTCTTCATGAGATGCATTTAGTGGTCCCGGGAGTTTGGCACATACTTATGTCGTTTTTGAGAAAAATCGATTGTTTGGGCAAAAGTACCGAGACCACCAAATACAGCTTAACAAGACGCGTTTGATGCGCCATATTTCATCAAAATCTGTTACATAATAAGGACAAAATAAAAAAATATGTACTTTGAATAGGAGAGCTTCTGGAAGTTTCAGTACTTGTTGTTGCTATCCATGTTTATTTGTTTTGTTTGTCAGGGGTTAACGGCCTATTAACAGCTGAGGTCATCTAAGGCCGGGTCAATGGGTTTGGGTTTAGTACTAAATTCCATGTATTACCTAAACAAGTACATGTACACATGGGGGAAAATCCCAAAATCAGAACTAAATATTTACAATGAAAATCTATATATTCAGCCCTGAAATCAGAATAATCCTGATCTGATGCCAGGTCCTCGCCACACCAGAATCATTTGGCCCCATTCCAAAAGCAATAGGATCAGTAATAAGCTTACCACTTTTATAATGGGCAATAACCCAATTCAATTCCCAGGTAACAAAAGAGCTAAAGATAACAAGAGCTCCGCGGAGCAAGATGTCCCGCCTGGCGCAGTTTGATAGTAATAGCTTGTAATAACCTTGGGGTTAGTGAGCACCATGGGCTTTCTGTAGAATGATGTTTTAAAAACTGAGAATTTCTAAGCCCGCGACCTTGACTTTGGGGTTAGCAGGCACCATGGGCTTTCTGTAGAATCATGTCAGATGTTGCTATAGTTTATACCTAAGAAGTATTAAAGCATTCCATTAAGGGAAACAGAAGTTATAATAAATTAAACTGAGCTTTTTCAAAACACGGAAATTTCTAAGACTGTGACCTTCACCTTTGGGATAGCGGGCACCATGGGCTTTCTGTAGAATGATGTGGGATGTTGTTTCAAATGCATGTATGGAATATTAAAGCATTCCATCGAGGGAAACAGAAGTTACAACGAATTAACCTGAGCAGTAAGTCTTAGAAACAGAATTAGAAACATAGCAAAAACTTAACATTGAATGCATGTGAAAAGTAGGTCAATGAACCATGAAAACCAGACCAAGGTCACATGGGCTCCCTCTGTGTGAGATGGTTACACCACAGTGTTGATGTCTACCGAAGCATTTCATCAAGGGAAACAGAAGTTGTAATACATTAAACAGAGTGTTAACTTTTTCAAACACTGAAATTTCTATGTCAGTGACCTTCACCTTTGGGGTTAGCGGGAACCATGGGATTTCTGTAGAATGATGCGGGATGTTCTTACAAATGCAAGTATGGAATATTAAAGCATTCCATTGAGGGAAACAGAAGTTACAATGAATTAACCTGAGCGTTAAGTTTTAGAAACAGAGCTAAACGCAAAAACTTAACGTTGAATGCATGTGAAAAGTAGGTCAATGAACCATAAAAACTAGGTACCTATCACATGGGCTCCCTCTGTGTGAGATGGATACACCACAGTGTTGATGTATACCAAGTATGGAGGTCGTAGGAGTTATAGTTTTCTGGAAACTGAGCTAAACGCAAAAACTTAACGTGAAATGTCGACGCCGCTCCCGTCGACGCTGACGGAAAAGCTATGCCTGTCCTGGTTCTGCTAAAGCAGACGGGACACAAATGTACCTGAGGATTTTTTAAGACATTGATCCTATGTTGTATCGCAGCCTGATTATGCAACGACCTACATTTTATCAACATTTTGAAATACCAGATTTATTCCCCCCCCCCACCCCCCGTCCCCCCCCCCCCCCCCCCCCCCCGAGACATCTGGTAAATTAAATAAAGAAACAAGCCTGTGCATCCGCACAGTCTGATCAGGATCCATACTGGTCGCCAGGAAACACCTGTAATGGTTCTAACAAGTCATATAGATCATTATCAGGTTACAGGAGTGTGCTATTTGATCCGGAGCTACACTGGTCACAAATCCCATAAGCCCCATTTTTCCAGTCACAGCAACATGTGTATTCCACTTGGAAGCCAGAAGTGAACCGGGTCCAAACGTGGTCCAAACGCTTGTGTCCTTTACTCCTGTTAGTCAAATAAAGATAATGGTTGACAATGTCCAGCTGTGGGTAAACGTTTGCCGTGGCAAGAGGGAACTGTTTGAATCCAAAGGCCCTAGACAGTTCCCAAGTGCCACGTCAAACGTTTACCAACGGATGGACCATGGATGGACATGCCTGAACATTATTGTTACACTTCCGTAGGAAATATCATGCAAATTGAGCATATAAATATGCAGTACTTTCGGTACTTTCCTAACCCATTCCATTCAAACAGCTGATTTACACATACATATTCCGGGGCTACAGTACACGTTGTGTGATACAGGTGCCCCATCTTACGCATCAATTTCAAAATTTCAGTGCGACTCTTCATAACTGGTGACGTAATGGCGTGTTCTAGTAACGTCATGAGTAACATCTAGAAACGTCATGAGATACATGCATTACATAAGTGTTGGCTTGGCCCCGAAATGAGCAATGCCATACAGCCATGGTCAAACAGCACGCGCTTCACGTTACGGCAGTCATATAACAATCCCAGTTTCCCACTTGCAAAATTTGAAACTGTTTTCAGTTGTCTGGTTTCCTTATCCAATGAAAATGTCGTTTTTTAACACTTTCATACCGAAGTAACTGGTATTGACTCTTCCTTGCAGACTTGAACTATTCCATTATTTGGGAAAGATGTGCTTTTGTAAAAAATCAGTACATATCCACAGTGCGGATCCTGATGAGGCTCGTTACGATGTGTACAGAGGTTGCAAATATGAATAATAAATATTATATTAAATCATGATCCAATTAAGATCCTGTAGCTACATTAACAAGAGTGCCGTAAGTCACAAAATACGCCCGTCGAAGATGGGCCAGACAGCGAAGATGCAGAAATGTGAAGCTGTCACCAAGGCAATAAGCAATAATGATAATTTGAAACTCTATAGCATTATTTCTTCATCTCGTTGTGCTAAACATGTATACTAATTTAGGCAGAGATGTGTAAAATAGAAAGGATATAAAATTGGATACAAAAATGTAGAAAAAACGGCTAAGTTAAAAAGGTGATATTTTTGTTAAAAAATATTTTTTTGCCATAAAAACACCAAGGTGCACATCTTCAATATGTGTAGAAGACGTGTGTCTAGTTTCAGATTGATCGACTGAACGGTTCCAGAGGAGTTGTGTACACAAACTATGCACTTTTCCTGTCCGCCGCCTGCCCGCCCGCCCCGCGGTAAAACATAATATGTACCGTTTTTTAAAAACGGTCGTATCAAAACCTTACCTGATCCAGAAGGCTTGATGAAGTACTCTGCGGAGACATTCATAAAGCAAACATTTCTGTTAGACGATCCTGTATAATCTGGCCTTCTTTGCGCCACTGTATAAATGCCTCCATCATGGTTTTAACTGCGTCGCTGGATCTATCTAGCAGCTGTATTTTCGCATTGGCTATCTGTTTAGTTACAACATCCTTGTTGATACCAGCGGGAGTTGCAAGGCGTGTTAATACAGTCTCCACTTCCTTCCAGGTGTCTTCAAATTCTTTGGTTGTTAAGCGTGCCGCCGTCTTATGGGCGGTTTCTTCGTTTCTAACCTTTTTCAGACGAAGAAGATCAGCCGCTATGGAAAAATCATTCAGATCTGGAGGCACCTTATTCCAGCCTGAAAAAGTAAAATCTATGTGGGTGTGACTGAAAAAAAATGGGGCTTATGTGATTTGTGATCAGTGTAGATTCTAATCATATACCACACTCTTGTAGCTTGATAACAATCTATATTGCTGCAGGCCTGTAGCGGTGAATAAAATAATCCCATGGACTATTGGGGGGGGGGGGGGGGGGTGGGGGGGGGGGGGGGGGGGGGGGGGGAGAGATTCAACATATACCCTCTAAATGGTGTTTCCTGCATTCTAGAGTGAACGGAGCGCCGTGGCCGCCGTGGTGGTGTCTACGGTCGTGTGCTGGTGCAGATTCTGATCAGATTGTGCGGATGCACAGGCTGATCTGGATCTACATGGTTCGCAAATTTAAGCTTACCTTATATGTAAGAAATGACGTCAGTAACGTCGCAATGACGTGTTTCCTATGGCCAATGCTGTTCTCAGACACACCGCCTGAATCGCGAGACAGTCGCCTTCACAACGACGCTCCTCCAGAAATTGATTCACACACTTCTTGGCCATATTTTACGCTTGATTCGATTTGTTTTTATAAAGTATCGTGTATTAAATGTAAGAAAATGTTTATTTTAACAAGGTGAGCTGATTATCGTTAAATAATGCACAAGTGATTGGGTCCTTATGCGAAACAAATAAGCGAGCGTAGCGAACCGAATGTTTAGCGATAGGACCTAATCACGAGGGCATTATTTCAAGATAATCAGTATATATATTTCCAGAGATCGTTGGTCTGTCGTAGGGGGTTTCATGGAAAAGTAACCACTTTTAGAGAGCCTCTACAACCAATACACGTGATAGTTGAGCAGTGCTCCAGATAAGTAATTAGTAATTGAGTAGTGTCACTCCATTTCTGAAGCAATTGGGTATTTCAAAATTTTAATTGGGTAAAATACAATCACACTACTAGTTTGCTTCGAAATGAAAACATGTCTTGGCATTTCATTAGAATGGGTCAAATTGTAGCCTTAGATAACATATCCGAGGCGAAATATTGTAGCTAGGGTTTGGGGGATATAAGGTATAGAAAAAGAGTTAATACAGACTTTGAATATTGGACCGTGACCATGGGTAGTTGGGCTATAGAATGAAAATATGCATGATACTAACGAAGTATTTGAAGTTTGTAGTAAATCGGAGTAGGGGCTCTGGAGATATAAGGTATGTAAACATTTTAATGCAAATTTCAATGTCATTTGACCTTGATCTTGGGCATGTGGCCAAGCAACATAGGTGGGCTATAGAATGAAAATATGGAAGATGAGGATAAATAAGTGTTTGACTTTTGCAGTAAATCAGAGTGAAGTTTGTGAAGATGTAAGGTATGTAAAAATGTAATTTGACCTTGACGTCGGACATGTGGGCTGCATGGGCGGGCTATAGAGTGAAAATATGGATGATAATGATGTGTTGAAAGCTTGAAGAAAATCGGTGTAAGGGTTTTGAAGATATATGTTATGTAAACACTTTAACAAACGTTTCAAAGTCATTTGACCTTGACCTTGGGCAGGTGGGCCACATGGGTGGGCTATAGAATGAAAATATAAACAAGACAGTATGTTTGTAAAACATAGATATGCCCCTTGGCATACTTGACTGTAAAAATGGCTAAGCGTTTCAGCGACATTGTGACGGTAAGAAATAGGTGAAGGTCAAGTTAATGGTGGCACGAGTGTATGACAAATGTTCAGGTGATTTAAGTGTCCAAGTATCGACATGTTGGACAAACTCTTACAAACTTTTCGACGAAACAAAATGGCTAGGTGTGTTAGCGACATACAGACGGAACCTCAAAAGCAACGCAATATGCCCCCCTTGCTATCGCATAGGAAGCATTAAATAGTTTTTGTTATAAACATAGAATCCGCTCAGGTTTGCAGTGGTTGCCAGCCTACAAACTCATTGGAAATAAGTCATCTATCACAGGAGAGATGACGGTGAATGAATGGTTAAGTTGAATACCATTTATATTATGTCACTAAATAACTAGACATTATGTTTGTAAAACATGGATATTACCCCCATGGCATACTGGACTGTAAATAGAGATTGTGTATAAAAATGAAAACTTTAAATTTACAACAAATTTCAAAGTCATTTGAGAAAGTCTTACAAATTTTTTGACATAAGAAAATGGCTAAGTGTTTCCGCACCATTTTGAAGGTCCCAAAGGTAAAAGTCATGTCATTGGTGATGTGATTGCATCACACATGTTCAGGTGAATGAAGTGTCCAAATATAAAAGCAATCCTTCCAGTAATATTGAAGATATTACATGATTGAGAAACTCTTACAAACTGTTCGACGTAACAAAATGTCAAAGTGTTTCAGCACTATTTTGAAGGTCAATGTCATGTAATTGGTGGTGTGAGTGCATGTTCAGGTGAATGAACTGTCCAAATATTAAAGCAATCCTTCAAGTATTATTAAAGATATTACATGATGGATAAACTTTTTGACGTAAGAAAATGGCTGAGTGTTTCAGCACCATTTCAAAGATCACAAAGGTCAATGTCATGTCATCGGTGGTGCGAGTGCGTCACACATGTTTCAAGTCAATTGGACTTTAGGTTGTTGAGATATTGGGTACTTAAACACTTTAAAGTAGATTTTCCAAAAATGTTAACGCAAATTTCAAAGTAATTTGACCTTGAGCATGTGCACCATATGTTTGGGCTATACAATTCAAGTATGGATAGTGATAAAGGTGTGTGAAGTTTCACGTCAATTGGACTCAGGGTTGTGGAGATATTATGTACGTTAAAACTTTAAAGCAGATTTTACAAAAAAAAATATAATTAACACAAATTATAAAGTAATTTGACCCTGACCTTCGGTATGGGGGCCGACCGCATGGGTGGGCTATAGAATGAAAATATGGATGGTGATAAAGAAGTACATGTATGCATAGCTTAACATCAATCAGGAGAGATTTGGTACTTAAAACTTTAACACAAATGCCGGAAGCACGAAGGCACTCACCACAGCGGGTGCAGTAACAAGCGGGCTTATTTATAAGACTAGTTTGTTGCAGTACTAGGAAGTTACTTGTGCTTTCCAAGTTAGGTAACCATTGACCCTCACTACGCGGGAGACGAAAATTGTCATTCTTGCCTTAATTCTTAACAAAAAAACTGTTCCGACAGCACATGAGAATCGTCTCCAGTGGAGACGATTCTCATGCGCTGCCAAAACAGGTTTTTATCGAGAAATATTGAAAATAAAAGCAGCCGACGGCAAAATTTAATTCAGCATAGTAAGGGTTCATCCTTTCAACCCGACCAAATAAAGCCAACATTTGAAAACACTGCATATCCAGGGGACCGTTTCACTAAACTTTGTACAACTAAAATGTTTGTAAGTGCAATATTAGGATAGTCTAGAAATTTTAATTGATGGATTAGGCTGCATATGCAGCCTATGCTCAATAAATGTAAATCCAGTAATTGTTTACAAGAAAACAGTGTTAACGTGAAATTTGCAGACTATCCTCATTTTGCAATTACAAACATTTCAGTTGTAAGAAGTTTAGTGAATAAGCTGTCTCTACAAAAACTGCAGTGTTTGTCACCGAGTACTTTGCAGATGTTTTTAAAAAATATCCCTAATCTGAATAACAGAATAACCCAAAAACAGTGCTCCAGATAAGTGTTGTATATAAAGAGTATTAGGCCCATAATTTAAATTCAACGCGTATTTTACTTGTACAAAATGTATTATTGATTTTCTTCCTTATTAAGTCAGAAACAAATGACACAAAACAAGAAAACGTGGCCACACGAATGTCCAGGGTGGCAGATTGGAGAAACTGTGGCAAAGTTAATTAACCAAAAGTGATAAGTATTCATAAGCACAGTTGTGAAGGTCAAATAGTGAAGGTCATATTAAGAGCAGCATGAGTGCGTGACATTTGTGCACAAATATGATGTATTGAAATATTGTAGTAATCCTTCAACGGATATAGAAGATATGACAGAATTGAGAAACTCCGGAAAACTTCTAAATAAGGTCACATTATGGGCAGCATGGATGTGTGGCATTTGTCCACATGTATGATGTATTGAAATATTAAAGTAATCCATCAAGGGATATAGAAGTTATGACAGAATTGACAAACTAAATGTGTGAGAAAGTTAAGTTGTGAAGGTCAAAATATCAAGGTCATATTAAGGGCAGCATGGATGTGTGGCATTTGTTCGGTATAACATGTTGAAATATTTAATTAATCCATTAAAGCAATATAGAAGTTATCACAGAATACTACGACCTTGGGGGTTCAAACAGTTCCAGGATGCCACAGCAAACGGTTAGTATTTTCAGATGTTACCCCTTATCTGATTAACGGAATAGCCCACAACATGGATAATCCACCGGTGGAAGACTCAGACCTGTGACACACAAAATTCTCATTAAAAAAATTCCATTACCCCCCCCCCACCCCCCACACTTGGTCTCGTACAATACTGTATGTGACCAAGTGGGTGGGGAAATGGATTTTTTTTGTGTCACAGGTACGAGTCTTCCACCTGTGGGATAATCAATGTAAGATGTAGCCAACATTTGTAAACACTGTAGATCTCGAGCCATTGAGCGGGCTTGTAACAAGCTATCGCATCAGGATCTGCAGTGCTGGTCAGCATTTTTTAAAAGCTTTGTAAATAGTCTTATCTTACAGAATAGCCCACAAATGAGCATGGAACTATCTATGCCAGATATTTATGGGTGTCTACTGTCTATTCCACGTTTTGCTGCCGACGAACATTTGGCTATTAATCACACTTAATCTCAGAAATATCTAAAGGTAAGTACTTTTTCAGCAATAACAGAAAGGTCACCCTCCCCAAAAAAATTGATTTGATAAAATTCCATCAAATATTAAATTCCCATAGCAATATCTTTTTTTCGCAATAAAATCAATATTGATGGAATTTCTTCAAAATCATTTTTTTTTTGGGGAAGGGCGACTTTTTTTTATTGATGAAAAACCACTTACATTTAAGTATTTTTAGATTTAATGTGGTTGATAGCGAAAGGTTCATCGGCAGAATAACGTGATTGATACCTTTAGCAGGTGCACCGATAATGGACGTGTTTCGGAAGAGAATATACAGCAATGAGATGTCGAATTGTTTCTCATCAGGATTCTTATCGTTTACCAGCTTAGACTGATACGTATTCAAATGTTTCTTCAATGTTTGCCGTTCATCACTTAAGAACTTGCTAAGCTCTTTATTCTGCGGAATCTTCTTCAGTAATATCTTTTGCAATAAGTCGTTGCCAATTGTCATTACAAGAAAGACAACCCTGAAGAAGTTTGTTGATTTCTCATCATACATGGCGACGCTGAAATGTAAACAAAAGTGAAAGTGTTTAAAGGTACAGACCCACTCAGTAGGCACTGCGAGTCACTATCACTAAAATAAATATTACTAAATGATTATTTCTGTATAGTGGGCACATGTAATTTTTATAACTGGTGGAATAGTAACACAATTATACACTTAAATGTATATGTATTTAATTCCTATAAAGAACAGTTTGTGCCTACTGAGTGGAGCTGTACCTTTAATCTCCCAGCAACAGCTAAGGTCATATAGAGTTTGGGGCCTTAGTCACAGTCAAATCCAAAAGACCAGTAGCCTAATATTTCACTAAAATTGCAAAGTATAGTTATCTTGCGAAGTACACTTTGAGAGAGAAATTTTCCATTTACGGATAAATTTATTTATTTTTATTATACTGAATTTGCTACATTATTACAGCCATAAATTCAGTATAATAATTCTGCATACGTTGACCTTGACCTTGGGCGGTCGGACGTGGGTCGTATACAAAACAAAGCAGCCTCCCAAGACACACATTGTGGCCAAATATTATCAAAATCAGTGAAGCGGTTCATGAGTTATTGAAAAATGAAAGGTACACAAGGATGCACGTACGTACGTACATGGACTAACAATATAGATCCCCTGTTGCCTATCGGCGAGGGGATAATAATGCATTTCGGGAAAAATAAAGGATTACTCCCTCAAAGTATAGTTAGCTAGATAAGTACGCTTAGCAATTTTGGTGCAATTAGTGGGATCAAAATACAATACAAGTATGAACCCAGCACCTTTGAAACATATGTCATTACTTACATTATATAGTTTCAGAGCTCCAGATAAGCTGCGCATTGGCATATTTTATGCACTTATTTTAGCAGAATACGCATTTATTATCAAAAGTGGGAGTACAAATAGGCGAAGAGTATTAAGGTTGAGATCGGAAAAAAATAAGCCAAAGCTGAATTTTTCAGAAAATGACCAAAATATCATTAGTAATAATATATCAAACTCCCCATGAATCCCACTGGAGCTTAATCCAGGAATCAAGATGGCGTCCAAAATGGCCGCCAAAATGACAAAAATCATAACTAGTGCAAAATCAACTAAACCAATCAGGAAAAAATTGTGCCAAAACATACCGAATGTAACTAACGAATCATAATAATCCAAATTGTGAAATGTAATACAATCAAAATGGCGTCCAAGATGGCCGCCAACATCTCTAAACTTAGCAAACATGTGGAACATTTGGAATGACTATATTTGAATGTAATATTGGGGTTATTAGGAGACATTCTATGCTATACAATAGATTTAATACATATTTTATATATTATGTTATGTAAAATGATATTCAAGATGGCCGCCAAATTGCGAGAAATGTCGAAAATTACATAAATTTGCAATAAAATATATAACATTTACCCTAATTACTTTATTTGAATTTGGTATATGGGTCATTTGAAGACATTTCAACAACGCAGTACATTTAATGCATGCTGTATTTATTATATTATGCAAAATGATATTCCAGATGGTCACCACATTTTGAGAAATATCACAAAATAACTTACATTTATACGGCAAATCAGTACAGGGAAATGAAAAATTAAAAAGCAAAACACTTTATTGCTATATATGCTGGAAACATGTTTCAAATTGGCAGACTTAGTTCATTGCAGCATTATCAAACACAATTATGATTGTAACCGCATAACTAATTGGAATAACCTGCTGAATTAGCAAAATTATCAGTAACTTTTAAACAAATCACCAGTGGCATTATGGTCACGAAGCACCACATTGAAATTATCGATCATAAGTACCATTGACCACATTGAAATTATTGATTATAAGTACCATTGACCAAATTGAAATTATCGATCATAAGTACCATTGACCAAATTGAAATTATCGATCATAAGTACCTTTGATCATCTCGGTAGTTTAACCCAACAATGACTAGAAATATATTAATTGTAAATAATTCATTTTCAAATCGATGTGTTTGTGGAAGATGGGCAGCATAATAGTAAAATGTTCATACGTGAGGTGATAGCAGCAGCTATATTATATTATCAGTTCGTAGTTCCATTCGCGTGGATAACACGATTGATCGATCGAGTTTGAAATAACCATTTAATTTACAGTACTGCACGCATTATGACCATATTTACCAAATCAACAATAAGTTAACGTACATATACATGTACATGCAACATTCACATTCTAATTTGTGTGATATTCCACTTTTTTTACATCTGCAGGAACTGGTATAACATATGCATACCACCACCATATTATTCCCAGGCATAATATGCATGTAACCATATAAAATGATCGATATGTATATCCCTTGTCTAGAGCGATGATTGAATCGATTCGATTCATACTGGTATTTTTTTTTGTGCAATGTACTATGCCGTATACATGTATCAGATGAGACATGTTTCAACTCGTTATGGTATGCATACATGACATATGACTTTAGGGTTTACCGAAGAGAAAAGAAAGTAAGTATAAACAGTATGTAACATTAAACTTGTGTGTTTTTGGACCGCTAGAATGCTAATAGATATATGATTAATTGTGTTTAACAGGCTGTTAACAGCTATGGTCATTTTAGGCACCTATCACTTAGTCCCAGCGCCTAAACGTAATCGGGGTACACTAACATTAC
Source organism: Conchocele bisecta (assembly GCA_029237695.1). Taxonomy (NCBI): domain Eukaryota; kingdom Metazoa; phylum Mollusca; class Bivalvia; order Lucinida; family Thyasiridae; genus Conchocele; species Conchocele bisecta. Next base: position 2,011,145 of record CM055280.1, on the reverse strand, counting down.
TACACGTAGAACTGGGATAACCAACTTCAACACTCACGTACAAGAAAGCAAAATTGTAAGTGAGTGCTAAATCAAGGATATCACGATTCTGGTAAGGATGACCCGCACCGCTAACCGCCGAGCCAACCGCTCACAGCTTGTCAGTTAGTACAGTGTAAACATGTTCCCACGGACAGGAGACTCTTTAAACTTTGGTTGTCAACAGCAAACTTCAAGGGAATAAGACCTGGGAATAAGACCTGGACAGTGTGTCACATACTTCCATAATCCATATACATGCAATATCAGTCTTGCATGATTCTACTAAGTGTGTACTTATATATTAGTACCCAACCTCCTATATAAATTGTAATTCGTTAGTTTTGACTGTGTTCCTCATTTCTTTTTACATTCGGCCGCTTGACTATGAAACAGTTTCACGCGCAGGCAATAGTACTTTAATTTCTTCACCCCACTATTGACTGGTCATGTGACTTGCTTTGCCTCGGATCGAATCACATGATAAATCGAGCCAATGAAAACGCGTTTGAGCACGCGAATCGTCATTTCAGTTTCATGGAACGTGGACAGATGTAAACATTTGTATTGCACAGAACTGTCAAAACGTCAACAAAAAGGAGAAAATGTCGCGCTTTGCGAGTGTTGTGGCTTGTAGTGTTTTAGAACTTTGTTGGGTAATAAAACAACTATTTCATTGCCATTCGAGGAACAGTCAAAACTATTGCCCCGAGATGCTGTGGACGACCCGATGAACTTTTTGCCCCCGAGATGCTGTGGACGACCCAATGAACTATTGCCCGAGGCCGCAGGTTCATCGGGTCGTCCACAGCATCTCGAGGCAATAGTTTTGACTGTTCCCCGAATGGCAATGAAATAGTTGTATAATGTATGCATTGCCGTGCAATCCATATGCATTAAACATACTATATAACTTGCACCATTGTAAACAATATATATCCCTGGTAACCACCTGAGAAGGTCATGCTATCTAACCTTTGATTAGTAGCATATGTTATGTTATTATTTATCAAATATATACATGTATATCTTAAAATATAAGATCTGACAATATCATAATATAAACAGTTGAAAGTAGGCATAAGTGCATACAAATATAGGCTGGAAGGCACTCGTATATAAATGTAATTACGGTAAAAGGAACATACCTCTGAAACATTATACACATTTTTGTTACTGATCAATATATTATACAAACTAGCAGGTTTTGTCAGTCATATTGGAGGCAACATTGAATTAGATGGATCTTACACACTGTATTGCAATATGCTTTATTTTATAAACTTTATAGTTAATGTGTATTAATTCCAAAGATAGACATATGCTAAAGTAATTGCTTGTCAAGCCCATCGTGGAAAGCGAGACATAGTGGTCATTGTGGAATATGTACGTCCGTGCATGGGAGAGACTGTCCTAAAGGCACATCACTTATATCTCTCCAATCATAATCAGATTGTGTTAGAACGTGTTTCACAAAATTTCCGTTTTTAAAAAAAAATACCTTATACATAGATTTGCAACGCAATGTCACATCAACATGAAACATCAAACATTTTCTTTGTTACCATCCATACATGATTCCGTAGACCATCCATTTGGCCTTCCTACATACGGTCAATATCAAATTACATTGCGTTAACGGTTTTACGAAATTTGACTTAAACGTTTTAAGTACCATATACATGTACATGTATATCTAACCACATAAATACATCCCGATACAATCACTAAATATTGTGACAATCAATACACCCTCGGACTAGCAACAGCATAGACGGGCTCAACATGCATGCTGCGCCCTTCTGTATGCATATTGGACAACGTTTTCAAGTTATGGCGGCCATCTTGGACGCCATGTTATTTCAAATATAAAATATTGAACCTTTAATAATAGTGAGTGTAACTCCAAGACAATTAACAAGAGGGCCATGATGGCCCTAATTCGCTCACCTGACTCCATGAACACCAGAGGAGAATGTGACATTGAGTTCATGTGTTTTAAAAAAATTATGCTATTTTTAGATGGCGGTCATCTTGGATTAAGCGATGACTGTCATTTTACCAAATCTGAAAATGCTTCACCCAA
>CM055280.1:1977624-2008541 GCA_029237695.1 Conchocele bisecta | reverse complement strand
ATAAAGCTACATTTAACTTAATAGCACAGCCTCCAAAATTATGGTGGCATGACGGAAAATGATTTAATGTTAAACGGTAAATGAACAAAATGTAACGGTAATGACATTTCCATTTATTTTAAAATACAAATACAGCATAAAATAGTAGCCAAACATATTTATACTTTGCATATGCTAATACAAAAGAACTTCACGTTAATGTTTTAACTTTTAATGTGCAATTGCCAATTAGAAACCCACACTCCCTCGAAAAAACTGCTGTTTCTTTTTTTTTGTTTTTTGTTTGTTTCAGAGCTTTCACTAACACTAATTCAATTACAGATATATAAACATGTTGTAGGTTATAGTAATAAAATTTTTGTGCCATTACTTGACCAAGAACAGCCTGATGGACCAGGATTAGATCGAATTAACGCATGCACGGACTGGTTTAGTTTGGTAAATTTATCATTACAGATTACACCGATCGTCAATTTCCGTTACACAAATTATTTGTAATAAGAAATTTTTTTTCTTCAAAAACTCCCGCATTTTCACCCCTTTGTAAAATACAACCCATAATGAAGGTAAGAATATTCAAATTTGTAAGTGTTGTCTATCCACCCTCCATTTTGGTTTATTCAGCCGACCTACAAATACATAAATATGAAACGTGTATAAAGCCCCGAACGGATAATGATGCAATGTAAACATCGTGGTAAACCTAAAACTTCCGAACTACAGACCGGCCTCGTTCTCGGCAATGACTGAAGTTTTGTAAAACCACCCGTGTTTATTAAAATAAAATCGCGCGTTACCAAAAACAGTGGGTTACATTGCATTAGTAGCGGAAGAGTAAAAAGAAAATAGGAGGTAACTCCTGATTTTACATTTTTTTTGTTCAGCGTAACTGGATACCTTCCATCATTGAGTTAGACCCCCCATCTTCCACTGATAACTCCAATACTGAGTTAGCTATCTTATCTTCCACTGACAACTCCCATCATTGAGTTGACCCCCGTTCTTCCCACTGGAACCTCCATCATTGGAGTTGTGGCCCCCTTCTTCCACTAAGAACTCCATCATTGATGTTGACAACCGTTCTTCCTCTGAAAGAACTCCATCATTGGAGTTTGGCCCCTTCTTACCACTGAGAACTCGCATCATTAAGTTGACACCCAGTCTTCCACTTGAGAACTCCATCATTGAGTTGAACCCCCGTCCTTCCACTGCTAACTCCCAATACCCTGAGTTTGTAACCCCCGTCATTCCACTGAGAACCCATCCAACATTAAGTTGACCCCTGTCTTGACCCTGAGAACTCCATCATTGTGGTTGGGCCCCCTTCTTCCACTGATGACCACCTCCCAATCATTGAGGTTGGACCCTGTCCTTCCACTGAGAACTCCATCATTGAGTTTTGACTCCCGTCTTCCACTGAGAACTCCATCATTAGTGAGTCTCCATTGAGTTATCCCTTCTTGCTGTGTCTTCTTCCCCCACTAGAGACCTCATCATTGAGTTGACACCCGCTTCCACTGAGACTCCATCATTGAGTGACCTCCGTCCCCCTTCCACTGATACCTCCATTTTGAGTTGACCCACGTCTTGTCCACTTGAGACCTACATCCATGAGTTGACCCCCGTCTTCCACAGAACCCTGCCTCTTGCCTCCTTGCTTCTTCACGGAGACCTCCATCATCGAGTTGACCCACTTCTTCCACGGAGACCTCCATCTTTGAGTTGGCCCCCATCACTGAGACCTCCATCATTGTGTGGGTCTTCACTTGAGAACTCCATCATTGAGTTGGCCCCTTCTTCCACTGAGTCCTCCATCATTGAGTTGACCCCCATCTTCCACTGAGACCTCCATCATTGTGTTCGGCCCCCTTCTTCCACGGAGACCTCCATCATTGAGTTGACCCCCGTCTTCCACTGAGACCTCCATCATTGAGTTGACTCCCGTCTTCCACTGAGAACTCCATCATTAAGTTGACCCCCGTCTTCCACTGAAAACTCCATCATTGAGTTGGCCACCTTCTTCCACTGAGACCTCCATCATTGAGTTGACCCCCGTCTTCCACTCAGACATCCATCATTGAGTTGACCCCCGTCTTCCACTCAGAACTCCATCATTGAGTTGGCCCCCTTCTCCCACTGAGACCTTAATCATTGAGTTGACTCCCGTCTTCCACTGAGAACTCCATCATTGAGTTGGGCCCCTTCTCCCACTGAGACCTCAATCATTGAGTTGACTCCCGTCTTCCACTGAGAACCCCATCATTGAATTGACCCCCATCTTCCACTGAGAACTCCATCACCGAGTTGACCCCCATCTTCCACTGAGAACTCCATCATTCAGTTGACCACGGTCTTCCACTGAGAACTCCATCATTGAGTTGGGCCCCCTTCTTCCACAGAAAACTCCATCACTGAGTTGATCCCCGTCTTCCACTGAGAACTCCCATCATTGAGTTGACCCCCGTCTTCCACTGAGAACTACATCATTGAGTTGGCACCCGTCTTCCACTCAGAACTCCATCATTGAGTTAGCCTCCTTCTTTCAACGACACCTCTATCATTGAGTTGACCACCGTCTTCTACTGAGACCTCCATCATTGAGTTAGCCCCCTTCTTCCACTGAGACATCCATCATTGAGTTCACCCCGTCTTACACTGAAAACTCTTTTACTGAGTTAGCCCCCTTCTTCCACTGAGACCTCCATCATTGAGTTGACCCCCGTCTTCCACTGAGACCGCCATCATTGAGTTGACCCGTCTTCCACTGAGAACTCCATCATTGTGTTGGACCCCCTTCTTCCACTGAGACCTCCATCATTGAGTTGACCCCCGTCTTCTCCTGAGAACTCCATCATTGAGTTGACCCACGTCTTCCACTGAGAACTCTATCATTGAGTTGGCCGCCTTCTTCCACTGAGAACTCCATCATGGAGTTGGCCCCCTTCTTCCACTGAGTCCTCCATCATTGAGTTGGCCCCCTTCTTCCAATGAGACCTCAATCATTGAGTTGACCCCCATCTTCCACTGAGAACTCCATCATTATGTTGGGTCATCTTCTTCCACTGAGACCTCCATCATTGAGTTGACCCCAGTCTTCCACTGAGAACTTCATCATTGTGTTGGGCCCCCTTCTTCCACGGAGACCTCCATCATTGAGTTGACCCCCTTCTTCCACTGAGAACTCCATCATTGTGTTGGGCCCCCTTTTTCCACGGAGACCTTCATCATTGACTTGACCCCCGTCTTCCATTGAGAATTCCATCATTTAGTTGACACCCGTCTTCCACTGAGAACTCCGACATTGAGTTGGCCCCCTTCTTCCACTGAGTCCTCCATCATTGAGTTGGCCACCTTCTTCCACCGAGTCCTCCATCATTGAGTTGACCCCGTCTTCCACTGAGACCTCCATCATTGAGTTGGCACCCGTCTTACACTGAGAACTCCATCATTGTGTTGGGCCCCCTTCTTCCACTCAGACCTCCATCATTGAGTTGACCCCCGTCTTCCACTGAGAACCCCATCATTGAATTGACCCCCATCTTCCACCGAGAACTCCATCACCGAGTTGACCCCCGTCTTCCACTGAGAACTCCATCATTGAGTTGACCCCGGTCTTCCACTGAGAACTCCATCATTGAGTTGGCCCCCTTCTCCCACTGAGACCTTAATCATTGAGTTGACTCCCGTCTTCCACTGAGAACTCCATCATTGAGTTGGGCCCCTTCTCCCACTGAGACCTCAATCATTGAGTTGACCTCAGTCTTCCACTGAGAACTCCACCATTGAGCTGACCCCCCTTCCACTGAGAATTCCATCACGGAGTTAGCCCCCTTCTTCCACTGAGAACTCCATTGATCACCGAGTTGACCCCCGTCTTCCATTGAAAACTCCATCATTGAGTTGGCTCCCTTCCACTGCGACCTCCATCACCGAGTTGACCCCCAACTTCCACTGAGAACTCCATCACTGAGTTAGCGCACGTCTTCCACCAAGACCTCCATCATTGAGTTGACCTCGGTCTCCCACTGTGACCTCCATCATTCAGTTGGCCCCCTTCTTCCACGGAGAACTCCATCACTGAGTTGGCCCTCTTCCACTGAGAACTCCATCATTGAGATGGCCCCTTCCACTAAGACCTACATCACCGAGTTGACCCCTGTCTTCCACTGAGAACTCCATCACTGAGTTGGCCCCCTTCTTCCACCGAGACCTCCATCATTGAGTTGACCTCCGTCTCCCACTGTGACCTCCATCATTCAGTTGGCCCCCTTCTTCCACTGAGAACTCCATCACTGAGTTAGCCAACGTCTTCCACTGAGAACTCCATCATTCAGTTGACACCCATCTTCCACTGAGAACTCCATCATTGAGTTGACCCCCGTCTTCCACTGTGAACTTCATCACTGACTTGACCCCCGTCTTCCACTGAGAACTTCATCATTGAGTTGACCCCCATCTTCCACTGAGAACTCCATCATTCAGTTGACCCCTGTCTTGCACTGAGAACTCCATCACTGAGTTGACCCCCGTCTTCCACTGAGACCTCCATCATTGAGTTGACCCCCATCTTCCACTGAGAACTCCATCATTGACTTGACCCCCGTCTTCCACTGAAAACTCCCTTCAATGAGTTGGCCCCCTTCTTCCACTGAGAACTCCCATCATTGAGTTGGCCCCCTTCTTCCACCGAGAACTCCATCATTAAGTTTGCGCTCTTCCACGGAGACATCCATCATTGAGTTTGCCCCCTTCTTCAACTGAGAACTCCATCATTGAGTTGGCCCTCTTCCACTGAGAACTCCATCATTGAGTTAGCCCCCTTCCACTGAGAACTCCATCATTGAGTTGACAACCGTCTTCCACTGAGATATCCATCATTGAGTTGACCCCCTTCCACTGAGACATCCATCATTGAGTGGGCCCCCTTCTTCCACTGAGAACTCCATCGTTGAGTTAGCCCCCCTTAGCCAGAAATTTCAACACAACTGAATTTGTCGGAATTTTTTTCATGAAAACATGAGGCACAGATACTTTGTTATGTCTTGTTCTATCACTTGTAACACCACACCATTTCCTGAAAATGATTTCAAAGCTCATTGAGTTGGCCCCCTTCTTCCACTGAGACCTCCATCATAGAGTTGACCACCGTCTTCTCCTGAGAACTCCATCATTGAGTTGACCCACATCTTCCACTGAGAACTCTATCATTGAGTTGGCCGCCTTCTTCCACTGAGAACTCCATCATTGAGTTGGCCCCCTTCTTCCACGGAGACCTCCTTCATTGAGTTGACCCCCGTCTTCCACTGAGAACTCCATCATTGTGTTCGGCCACCTTCTTCCACGGAGACATCCATCATTGAGCTGACACCCGTCTTCCACTGAGAACTCCATCACTGAGTTGACCCCCTTCTTCCACTGAGAACTCCATCATTGAGTTGACCCCCGTCTTCCACTGAGAACTCCATCATTGAGTTGGCCCCCTTCTTCCACTGAGACCTCCATCATTAAGTTGACACCCATCTTCCACTGAGAACTCCATCATTGAGTTGGCCCCCTGCTTCCACTGAGACCTCAATCATTGAGTTGACTCCCGTCTTCCACTGAGACATCAATCATGAAGCTGACCCCCTTCTTCCACTGAGAACTCCATCATTGTGTTGGGCCCCCTTCTTCCACTGAGACCTCCTTCATTGAGTTGAACCCCGTCTTCCACTGAGAACTCCATCATTGTGTTGGGCCCCCTTCTTCCACGGAGACATCCATCATTGAGCTGACACCCGTCTTCCACTGAGAACTCCATCACTGAGTTGACCCCCTTCTTCCACTGAGAACTCCATCATTGAGTTGACCCCCGTCTTCCACTCAGAACTCCATCATTGAGTTGGCCCCCTTCTTCTCCACTGAGACCTCCATCTTAAGTTCATTAAGGACACCCATCATCCACTGAGAACTCCATCATTGAGTTGGCCCCCTTCTTCCACTGAGAACTCCATCATTGAGTTGACCCCCGTCTTCCACTGAGACCTCCATCACTGAGTTGACCCCCGTCTTCCACTGAGAACCCCATCATTGAATTGACCCCCATCTTCCACCGAGAACTCCATCACCGAGTTGACCCCCGTCTTTCACTGAGAACCCCATCATTGAGTTGACCCCGGTCTTCCACTGAGAACTCCATCATTGAGTTGGCCCCCTTCTTCCACAGAGAACACTATCACTGAGTTGATCCCTGTCTTCCACTGAGAACTCCCATCATTGAGTTGAACCCCGTCTTCCACTGAGAACTACATCATTGAGTTGGCACCTGTCTTCCACTGAGAACTCCATCAATGAGTTGACCCCCGTCTTCCACTGAGAACTCCATCATTGAGTTAGCCCCTTCTTTCACCGACACCTCTATCATTGAGTTGACCACCGTCTTCTACTGAGACCTCCATCATTGAGTTAGCCCCCTTCTTCCACCGAGACATCCATCATTGAGTTGACCCCGTATTACACTGAAAACTCTTTTACTGAGACCTCCATCATTGAGTTGACCCCCGTCTTCCACTGAGACCTCCATCATTGAGTTGACCCCCGTCTTCCACTGAGAACTCCATCACTGAGTTGACCCCCGTCTTCCACTGAAAACTCCATCATTGAGTTGACCCCCATCTTCCACTGAGAACTCCATCATTGAGTTAGCCTCCTTCTTTCACCGACACCTCTATCATTGAGTTGACCACCGTCTTCTACTGAGACCTCCATCATTGAGTTAGCCCCCTTCTTACACTGAGACCTCCATCATTGAGTTGACCCACGTCTTCCACTTAAAACTCCATCATTGAGTTGACCCCTGTCTTCCACTGAAAACTCCATCATTGAGTTGTCCCCCGTCTTCCACTGAGAACTCCATCATTGAGTTAGCCCCTTCTTTCACCGACACCTCTATCATTGAGTTGACCACCGTCTTCTACTGAGACCTCCATCATTGAGTTAGCCCCCTTCTTCCACCGAGACATCCATCATTGAGTTGACCCCCTTCCACTGAGACATCCATCATGAGTGGGCCCCCTTCTTCCACTGAGAACTCCATCGTTGAGTTAGCCCCCCTTAGCCAGAAATTTCAACACAACTGAATTTGTCGGAATTTTTTTCATGAAAACATGAGGCACAGATACTTTGTTATGTCTTGTTCTATCACTTGTAACACCACACCATTTCCTGAAAATGATTTCAAAGCTCATTGAGTTGGCCCCCTTCTTCCACTGAGACCTCCATCATTGAGTTGACCCCCGTCTTCCACTGAGAACTCCATCACTGAGTTGACCCCCGTCTTCAACTGAAAACTCCATCATTGAGTTGACCCCCATCTTCCACTGAGAACTCCATCATTGAGTTAACCTCCTTCTTTCACCGACACCTCTATCATTGAGTTGACCACCGTCTTCTACTGAGACCTCCATCATTGAGTTAGCCCCCTTCTTCCACGGAGACCTCCATCATTGAGTTGACCCACGTCTTCCACTTAAAACTCCATCATTGAGTTGACCCCTGTCTTCCACTGAAAACTCCATCATTGAGTTGTCCCCCGTCTTCCACTGAAAACTCCATCACTGAGTTGGGCCCCTTCTTCCACTGAGAACTCCCATCATTAAGGTTGCGCCCTTCCACTGAGAACTCCATCATTGAGTTGGCCCCCTTCGTCCACTGAGAACTCCATCATTAAGTTTGCGCCCTTCCACGGAGACATCCATCATTGAGTTGGCTCCCTTCTTCAACTGAGAACTCCATCACCGAGTTGGGGCCCTTCTTCCACTGAGAACTCCATCATTAAGTTTGCGCCCTTCCACTGAGAGCTCCATCATTGAGTTAGTCCCCTTCCACTGAGAACTCCATCATTGAGTTAACCCCCGTCTTCCATTGAGAACTCCATCATTGAGTTGGCCCCCTTCCACTGAGACCTCCATCATTGAGTGGGCCCCCTTCTTCCACTGACAACTCCATCATTGAGTTAGCCCCCTTCCACTGAGAACTCCATCATTCAGTTGACCCCGTCTTCCACCGAGACCTTCATCATTGAGTTGACCCCCGTCTTCCACTGAGAACTGCATCATTGAGATGGCCCTCTTCTTCCACTGAGAACTCCATCATTGAGTTCACCTCAGTCTTCCACTGAGAACTCCATCATTGAGTTGACCCCCCTTCCACTGAAAACTCCATCACTGAGCTGACCCCCGTCTTCCTCTGAGAATTCCATCACGGAGTTAACCCCCTTCTTCCACTGAGAACTCCATTGATCACCGAGTTGACCCCCGTCTTCCATTGAGAACTCCATCCTTCAGTTGGCTCCCTTCCACTGCGACCTCCGTCACTGAGTTGACCCCCCACTTCCACTGAGAACTCCATCACTGAGTTAGCCCACGTCTTCCAACGAGACCTCCATCATTGAGTTGACCTCCGTCTCCCACTGTGACCTTCATCATTCAGTTGGCCCTCTTCTTCCACGGACAACTCCATCACTGAGTTGGCCCTCTTCCACTGAGAACTCCATCACTGAGTTGGCCCCCTTCTTCCACCGAGACCTTCATCATTGAGTTGACCCCCATCTTCCACTGAGAACTCCATCATTGAGTTGACCCCCGTCTTCCACTGTGAACTTCATCACTGAGTTGACCCCCGTCTTCCACTGAGAACTTCATCATTGAGTTGACCCCCATCTTCCACTGAGAACTCCATCATTCAGTTGACCCCTGTCTTGCACTGAGAACTCCATCACTGAGTTGACCCCGTCTTCCACTGAGACCTCCATCATTGAGTTGACACCCATCTTCCACTGAGAACTCCATCATTGACTTGACGCCCCCCCCCCCCCCCACCCCCCCCCCCCCCCGTTTTCCACTGAAAACTCCCTTCATTGAGTTGGCCCCCTTCTTCCACTGAGAACTCCCATCATTGAGTTGGCCCCCTTCTTCCACTGAGAACTCCATCATTAAGTTTGCGCTCTTCCACGGAGACATCCATCATTGAGTTTGCTCCCTTCTTCAACTGAGAACTCCATCATTGAGTTGGCCCCCTTCCACTGAGAACTCCATCATTGAGTTAGCCCCCTTCCACTGAGAACTCCATCATTGAGTTGACAACCGTCTTCCACTGAGATCTCCATCATTGAGTTGACCCCCTTCCACTGAGACATCCATCATTGAGTGGGCCCCCTTCTTCCACTGAGAATTCCATCATTGAGTTAGCCCCCCTTAGCCAGAAATGTCAACACAACTGAATTTGTCGGAATTTTTTTCATGAAAACATGAGGCACAGATACTTTGTTATGTCTTGTTCTATCTCTTGTAACACCACACCATTTCCTGAAAATGATTTCAAAGCGGGGTCATAACCACCTCAAATTTTCGATACAAATGCCCGAAAAATACCTTAAATTCTGACGCGAAACCGTACCGGCGAGACAGTATAGCATGCGCCATTTTCCAAGATGTCAAAATCAACCGGAGCTACCATTCAGTTTCGTAGAATTATGAAATACTCTAAAGCAGAAAATGTGTTCATAGAACACGGATGCCCCACATATCGCTTTGATAATAAATGTCCATTAGAGCAATGCGTATATGAAATATGAAGCTGACCAGTGAAAGAAAACAGAAATTATAAGATATTTACCGGAGCGTTAAAGTTTTTGAAGCACCAAGTATGTGACCTTGACCCTGGGCATGGCGGGGGCAGGTCAAACGTGGATTTGGCACATGGCGGTAGAGGACCATTAGGACAATGTGTATATGAAATATGAAGCAGATCGGTCGATGGATGAAGAAATTATGCGACATTTACCCGAGCGTTAAAGTTTTGTGACGGACGGACGGACGGACGGACGGACGGACGGTACGGTCCGGACGGACGGACGGACGTTCAAACATTTGGGAGTTATGAGCTTTTTGTTCTTTAAAAGATCAAAGGATTAGCTCCTAAAGATCAATGGAATTACGAGCTTACCGACTATAACAAAGGAATCCTTTGTTACTAACCCTTACCCTAAGTCCTAAACCCCCGATGTTGGCCCGGACGGACGGACGGACGGACGTTCTTACATTACTATACTATGTGGCTTATCACATGTTAAATATTAGCCACCGGGCGGGCGGCGGCGGGGCGGGCGGGCAGGCGGGCGGGCGGGCGGGCGGCAGGCGGGCGGGCCAATAATGAACAAGGGGCCATTTCCATTGTTCTAGATCAATGGGGCCATACGGAATAAATCAAAGGATTCTTTTGTGTTAGGCTCCGCCCGATGACCCCTTGTACACCCTTGGTTGCTCGGACACACTGACGGACGGACGGACGGACGGACGGACGGACGGACGTTCCTACCAATGTATATTTGTTGGGTTTTTACTATATAAAAGTACCCAACAAAAGTACCCAACACTACCCTAACCCTACCCAAGAAGATCCCCGTACGCTTGCCCAACAAGCAGATGAGCATTTGTTGGGTACTTTTGTACCCAATAAGTACCATTCGTGTGTACGGACGGACGGACGGACGGACGGACGGACGGACGGACGGACGGACAGACGGGACGACCAATAGTGAACAAGGGGCCATTTCCATTGTTCTAGATCAAAGAGATGGCCCCTTGTAAACAATAGAATAAGGGGCCATACGGAATAAATCAAAGGATTCTTTTGTGTTAGGCTCCGCCCCATGACCCCTTGTACACCCTTGGTTGCTCGGACACACTGACGGACGGACGGACGGACGGACGGACGGACGGACGTTCCTACCAATGTATATTTGTTGGGTTTTTACTATATAAAAGTACCCAACAAAAGTACCCAACACTACCCTAACCCTACCCAAGAAGATCCCCGTATGCTTGCCCAACAAGCAGATGAGCATTTGTTGGGTACTTTTGTACCCAATAAGTACCCATTCGTGTGTGCGGACGGACGGACGGACGGACGGACGGACAGACGGGACGGACGACCAATAGTGAACAAGGGGCCATTTCCATTGTTCTAGATCAAAGAGATGGCCCCTTGTAAACAATAGAATAAGGGGCCATACGGAATAAATCAAAAGGATTCTTTTGTGTTAGGCTCCGCCCCATGCCCCCTTGTACACCCTTGGTTGCTCGGACACACTGACGGACGGACGGACGGACGTTCCTACCAATGTATATTTGTTGGGTTTTTACTATATAAAAGTACCCAACAAAAGTACCCAACACTACCCTAACCCTACCCAAGAAGATCCCCGTACGCTTGCCCAACAAGCAGATGAGCATTTGTTTGGGTACTTTTGTACCCAATAAGTACCCATTCGTGTGTGCGGACGGACGGACGGACGGACAGACGGGACGGACGACCAATAGTGAACAAGGGGCCATTTCCATTGTTCTAGATCAAAGAGATGGCCCCTTGTAAACAATAGAATAAGGGGCCATACGGAATAAATCAAAGGATTCTTTTGTGTTAGGCTCCGCCCCATGGCCCCTTGTACACCCTTGGTTGCTCGGACGGACGGACGGACGTTCAAACATTTGAGAGTTATGAGCTATTTGTTCTTTAAAAGATCAAAGGATTAGCTCCTAAAGATCAATGGAATTAGGAGCTTACCGACTATAACAAAGGAATCCTTTGTTACTAACCCTTACCCTAAGCTCCTAAACCCCCGATGTTGGCCCGGACGGACGGACGGACGGACACGGTCCTACAAATGGATACTTATGTGGCTAACCCAACCTTTTCCTTTGTTCATCCCTATTGTTCTGTAGCCACATAAGAGCCATTTTTAGCCACATAAGAGCACGGAACAATATAATATTACATTTATAACCTATTATTCTCTTAGCCACATATGTATCCATTTGTAAGCTCGGACGGACGGACGGACGGACGGACGGACGGACAAGGGTAACACTAAATGCCCCCTCCACTATCGTGGTGGGGCATAAAAATACACCTAGTCGAGCCTCCCAAAGTCAAGAAATATTAATAAACCTATTTTTCTAGACACACTGGTGTAACTTACAGGATCGGTAGCGAAGTATATAGACTAGATGGCCGCGGCCTGCATGTCGCGCCTTGTGGCGAGGCATGGACACTAAAAAAAAATATACAGTATAACGAAAAACTTAACCAAAAAACTTAACCAAAAACTTTAGCCAAAAAACTTAACCAAACATCTTAACCAAAAACTTTAACCGGACACACGTACATACGTACGTACATACACGCCAAAGTGCCGACTATATCGCGCTTTTCGCAAGCGGGCGCGACAAAAACTTAAACCAAAAACTTTAACCAAAAAAACTTAAACAAAAACTTCAAAGTAATTTGACCTTGACATTGGGCACAGGGGCCGCACGGAAGGGGGGGTAGAATGAAAATATAGATGATGATAAACACCCATGTGAAGTTTCAAGGTAATGGGCAAAGCAGTTGCAGAGATATAGTGTAACGAAAAACTTTAACCAAAATACTTAACCAAAAACTTTAACCAAAAAACTTAACCAAAAACTTCAAAGTAATTTGACCTTGACATTGGGCACAGGGGCCGCACGGGAGGGGGGTAGAATGAAAATATAGATGATGATAAACACCCATATGAAGTTTCAAGGTAATGGGCAAAGCAGTTGCAGAGATATAGTATAACAAAAAACTTTAACCAAAAAAGTTAACCAAAAGCTTTAACCAAAGAACTTAACCAAAAACTTCAAAGTAATTTGACCTTGACATTGGGCACAGGGGCCGCACGGGAGGGGGGTAGAATGAAAATATAGATGATGATAAACACCCATATGAAGTTTCAAGGTAATGGGCAAAGCAGTTGCAGAGATATAGTATAACAAAAAACTTTAACCAAAAAACTTAACCAAAAAACTTAACCAAAAACTTTAACAATAAAACTTAACCAAAAAACTTAACCAAAAACTTTAACCAAAGAACTTAACCAAAAACTTCAAAGTAATTTGACCTTGACATTGGGCACAGGGGCCGCACGGGAGGGGGGTAGAATGAAAATATAGATGATGATAAACACCCATATGAAGTTTCAAGGTAATGGGCAAAGCAGTTGCAGAGATATAGTATAACAAAAAACTTTAACCAAAAAACTTAACCAAAAAACTTAACCGAAAAGTTTAACAATAAAACTTAACCAAAAAACTTAACCAAAAACTTTAACCAAAGAACTTAACCAAAAACTTCAAAGTAATTTGACCTTGACATTGGGCACAGGGGCCGCACGGGAGGGGGTAGAATGAAAATATAGATGATGATAAACACCCATATGAAGTTTCAAGGTAATGGGCAAAGCAGTTGCAGAGATAGTATAACAAAAAACTTTAACCAAAAAACTTAACCTCCAAAAAACTTAACTAAAAACTTTAACCAAAAAACTTAACCAAAAACTTCAAAGTAATTTGACCTTGACATTGGGCACAGGGGCCGCACGGGAGGGGGGTAGAATGAAAACATAGATGATGATAAACACCCATGTGAAGTTTCAACGTAATGGGCAAAGCAGTTGCAGAGATATAGTATAACAAAAAACTTTAACCAAAAACTTTAACCAAAAAACTTAACCAAAAACTTTAACCAAAGAACTTAACCAAAAACTTTAACCAAAAAGCTTAACCAAACAACTTAACCAAAAACTTTAACCGGACACACGTACGTACGCCAAAGTGCCGACTATATCGCGCTTTCCGCAAGCGGGAGCGACAAAAATTGTGTCCACCCCCTTTTTAAAGCTAGCTGCCCACTGTCCCGTGAGACCTTAAGGGAAAATGTTTTTTCCCCGAAACTGCTCGTCTCGCTCTATATTGCTAATTTCATCAATTTTACATAAAACGCAAACAAAGAAAAATGTACGAAATGAAAGCTGCTTTCGAAATGGGGCGCGGATATCGCCCACCCCCAAAATGGCAAAACGCGAAGTTTCCTTTCGGTGTATCGACTGCAAAATACCATGCTTACCTCTAGCCCTGCTGAACCCTGCATATTTGAGTGCAGTAAACTAAAACTGCTGGATGTTATCTTGGAACATGTTCTTCTGTCAAACAATACTGGTTAGAGGTGAAATATGACACCTTGAAAAATCAAACTTTTCCCTTAAGGCATCACGGGACGGTTGTAAATAGCCAAAATTGACTGCTTTTCTGAGGGCAGCGGGCGACTTATAGAAACCACCGCCTCTCACAATCAGTTAAGGAGGCTCTTGCGACAAGTATTGAAAAATACTTGCAAATGAAGTACAAATCGCGCGCCACAATAAAAATGCAGTAACAGCATCAGATGTGTTCAATTAATTTTTTAACAAAGTTACCCCACCCGCCCATTTTTGGCCAGAAATTTCAACACGACTGAATTTGTCGGAATTGTTTTCATGAAAACATGAGGCACAGATACTTTATGTCTTGTTCTATCACTTGTAACACCACACCATTTCCTGAAAATGATTTCAAAGCGGGGTCATAACCACCTCAAATTTTCGCTACAAATGTCCGAAAAATACCTTAAATTCTGACACGAAACCGTCACAGCATAGCATGCGCCATTTTCAAAGATGTCAAAATCAACCGGAGCTACCATTCAGTTTCGTAGAATTATGAAATACTCTATAAAAAATACACCTAGTCAAGCCTCCCAAAGTCAAGAAATATTCATAAACCTATTTTTCTAGACACACTGGCATAACTTACAGGGTCGGTAGTGAAGTATATAGAAAATCGTTTCGACCCTCTTTTTAAAACTAGCTGCCCACTATCCTGTGAGACCTAAGCTGTGAGTCTGACATGGCCACCCAAGATTTTTGTAATGTATATGGGCAAGAATTCGCTATTCTGGAGAATGCATATGATTCTTGTCAATTCCATTTAAACACTACATACAAAGAGAAATGTTGAGATGGAACACTTTTACGACTTCAGTTATATGAATACACATATGGACTATCTAGCAGTACCAAAAAATAGGTTATTCAAGTGGATTGAACAAGCTGTACAGTTCTTCAATATGTATGTATCTCACACTTTTTAGGTGAAAAAGGGGGACATTTTTAACATGTCCTAGTATGTGCAAGTATTTCATATTGATCTTGCCGTTTTCAATGCGTCGAAAGAGATCGTACGTTTCTGTGAGCAGTCTAACTATATTTCAGTACAAAAATTATTTGTCCATCGGAAGTATAACCATTGAAAAAAATATAGCCAAAATTAGTGTGTGTATGTAACATTTTCTTGTCAAACCCTGTTACATACGTATAACCAATCCAGTAGCTTACAATATGGAACCTGATTAGTTTCTTTACTGACATATTGAACCATCTGGCGGTGAGTCTTAAGATACAAGTAAGATTTTTGTTTTATCTTAAAAGAAACAAAAATGGTAAAAGTGTATTTAATATTTATAATATTTCTTGTCAACAAACTGTTACATACGCAGAAGTTTCTTCATGTAAACATAGAAAACAACAATCAACAGCCAGGTTTATTTTACTACATTTGTTAGAAATCAGCATATTCTCACTTTTGGCACCAAAACATAGAGGATATGGCCAGTTAGAAAAAAAATGATAGGAAGTATAGTTTTTCATGTTTTTCATGTCAAAATGTTACATACTGCTGTAAATCAGATCAAAGTGTTTTAACGGACTGGTCATGGCAATATATAAGCAAAATCAATGCATTTAACATAAAGCTGCTCCTAATAGATTTGTTACAAACCAAACATCTTTTATAATCTTATTTACAACATATGTAAAGGAATTTCAATAATGTGTATGTAACATTGACAAAATTTACAAAATTGTTACATACATCAATTGCCTCAAATGTTGAAATAGTCCGTTCATGATAATAATTAATTTATAAAAAGTTTATAAATAAATCCTGTCCCTGTAGGTTTATTATAAGTTGTAAATAGCTCATGGAGTGCTATTTGCTGTATAAATAAAGGAAGGTAATAATGATATGTATGTAACATTGACGAAAACATGTTACAGTACCTTAAAGATGTTGCAATGGAGTATTCAGGGTATTTTAAATTATCAAATTGTGGATTTAAACAAAATTTGGTGATAATGGGATGGTTGCAAACTCTAATCTGCTCATGTAAACTTATTACTAACATAAATAAATAAACCTGAAAAATGTGCATGTAACATTTACAAGAATAACATATTGCAATCTATTTATTTATTACACATTAATCAAAACATTTTCTGTGTAAACTGTTAACAATCATCTTATCTTTATACAGTTTATTGTCTTACAAGAAGAAATTCCAGTTGCCACATAGTAATAAGCATCCAGTCTCTAAAAAAAAAGTATTGCTTGGCATATTTGTCAATGTTACATACGCGACTTCGATCAAATGTCACAATATACTTCTCAAGGTAAGGCATGATTTAAAATAATGCCTCCACAACATTTAAGGTCCAAATAGGTTTGTTACAAGCTATAAACATATAGTATAATCTTATTTCTAACAGTTTAAAATGAGCATGGAATATGTGTATGTAACATTTGACAAGAAAAATATACTGTAGCCATTTTTTCATCAACCAATAATCAATGCATTTTCTGGTAAAGGTAAACACGTCTTTACACAACAAAGAAACTAAGATCCCATTTGAAAGCAACATAGGATCACCAAATACATATTACCTCTTTGACAATGTTACATACACGAGATTCAGCACATTTCTATCTCTCCGTAGTCAAAGGCATGTATATTCTGCAAACAACTGCAATTGTCCAAACCCTAGTGGCTTGGACTATGCCACGTTGTAGTTTTTCTAACAAAGCACAAAATCCAAAAAAATCTCTTAAATGTCCCCCTATTAGGCCAAAAACTGAATTCTGGCCCATATATATATACCTTTCATAAAATCAGTGTGAGAATTTGCCCGCATGGATGGTAGCACCCACCCTTCTGGCACATGCACTAATTAAGATGAATGCATGTATGAAATATCAATGCGCTCCCTGAAAACAAGTTATACAAAATTTAACCCAACGTTAAGTTTATGAACGAACTAAGTTGGTGATTTTCTACAGCATGATAGCTATTCACATGAGGAATGCATGTATGATGTGTTAAGTTTGTGACCTTGACCTTGGGGAAAGGGGTGGGGGTCATGGATTTGCTGTAGCACAATAGAGCATCATCAGATGAATGCATGTATGAAATATCAAGGAGTTCCCTGTAAAGAAACAGAAGTTATAACAAGAGGGCCATGATGGCCCTAATTCGCTCACCTGACTCCATGAACACCAGAGGAAAATGTGACATTGAGTTCATGTGTTTTAAAAAAGTGTGCTATTTTTAGATGGCGGTCATCTTAGATTAAGCGATGACTCTCATTTTACCAAATCTGGAAATGTTTCACCCAAGGATCTTAACTTACTATGAAGTTTGGCCAGCATCGGCCATGTGGTTCCTGAGAAAAAGACGTTCAAAATCTCAAATAAATGGACCTTTTGGAGGCCATCATGGATGACATAATCATCCGATTCCGACAAATATGTACCAGAGCAATAGCCTCATCGATACCTTCAATTTGATATATGACATGAGCATATTCAGTCAAAAATAAAATTTGACCCCACCGGCTATGCCCATTTTTGACACCGGGGTCACCATTTTAACACCTTTGAAAGAACATTTGATATATGACACGATCATATTTGTTCAAAAATAAAATTTGACCAAACGGGCCACGCCCATTTTTGACCCCAGGGTCACCATTTTAACAACTTTGAAAGAGCATTGTACATCTATCATTCCTACCAAGTTTCGTCGAAATCCGGCTGGCGGTTCAAGAGAAGATTTTTAAGAATTTGTGCTATTTTTAGACGGCGGCCATCTTGGATTAGCGACGACCTCCGTTTTAACAAATCTGAAAAGGCTTCACCCATGGACCATAACTGTGAAGTTTGGCCACCATGCGCCAAGTGGTTTGTGTGAAGAAGAATTTTGAAATCTCTAATAAAAGAACAACCTTTTGACTCGTCAGCGGCCATCTTGGATGACATGACCATCCATTTTCGACAAAAAATGCACGAGAGTGATCGCCTCTTTGATACCTTCGATTTGATGACCATATTCGGTCAAAAATAAAATTGACCCCAATTTGATCCCACGAGCCACGACCATTTTGACCCCTGGGTCACCATTTTAACAACTTTGAAAGAGCATTGTACATCGATCATTACTACCAAGTTTCGTGGAAATCTGGCTGGTGGTTCATGAGAAGATGATTTTTTAAGAATTTGTGCTATTTTTAGACGGCGGCCATTTTGGCTTACGTGATGACGTCATTTTAACAATTTTGTAATCCCCCAACCTAAGGACCATGACCATGAAGTTTGGTGACTATAGGCCCAATGGTTACCGAGGAGAAGACGTTTGAAAATGTTCACAGACGACGACGGACGACGACGGACACATTGCGGTAGCACTGGCTCACATGAGCTTTGCTCAGGTGAGCTAAAAATCTAACTAAACTTTGCGCATCTACTTATCATAAGGAAGCTACATACCAAGTTTCAGCTGTGTAGCTAGCAGGGTTTAAAACTGTTACGAGTTACAAACCAAAATTCGAAAATTCTAAGTCGAAAAAGGGGGATTGGGGGGATGGGGGGTGATAATCAATGGCCCGGGGGTCGAATCAAATTCTACTCATCATAAGGAAATTATGTATCGTAAAGTTTGTAAATATTTTCCATGTAAAACCACACGTTCTTAGATACAAATCACAAGGCATGTCTAATATTCGTCTCAGTGCTGAGCTTGGGTGTTCAGCACCTGGGTTTTGTGTGTGGGTGTGTGTGAACAGAATCATCCCAAGACACACATTGTGGTCAAATATTAATAAAATTGTTGAAGTGGTTCATAAGTTTGTAAGAAATAATGCATATGTACGTATGTACATGTACTATTTATATACCGCCCCAGACGGCGAGGGGATAATAAGCAAGTATTTCTATCTGACAGAATGATCAGGCTTGTCTCAGAAACGGTAATATCTGGTTTAGAGAGGTTCTACTGTAGATTCACTTACCAGGCATATCCGGTGTAGACTTCACCGCAAGATTGGCATCACCATAAATATGGAGAGTTCCACCAAAAACATTAATTGCGCCGGCTCCGCCTATGTTCATTGGTTGGTTAGACTGTTGCATTGGACCTACAACAACTAGAGCAAGTGAGTACAGCTTCACGGATGCGCCACTATGTCGTCCAAAATTACAGGTGGAAGACTCAGACCTGTGACAAAACAAATGTCCATCAAAAATATCATATACCCCACCCACATGTTGTTGTAATGTGACCAAAAATGTATCATACCTAATTGCTTTTCAGCTGTTAAATAGAAACAAGCTATACGGCAACTCATTTGTACAAACCAGTTATTTTAGCAGTTTTGTGAGCAATAGCAGTTAGAATGCAGTTAAAGTACAGTTCCTTGGACAAACGCTTCGGATGAGCCAGGTCGTGACATACACGATATGTCAACACAGAAAAAAGCTAACATCATGAAAAACTGCAATTTTTTTTGTTTTTTTGTTTATGGTCTGAAAAGCAGTTCTATGACATCACAGAAAACTGCTAAACAAACTGGTCCCCGATGAGTGATGGGGTCATTTGAGGGATCTACCTACTGAAGGATGCAATGAACCAGTCTTAACCAGTCACTGGTACCTTTCCTTCACAGCCATCACAAAAATAAAAAAGTTTTTAATTTTTGACTTGTGCACTTGCTGGTCAAATAGCAGAATCTATAAAGGCGAAAACCCTATAGGCAAAAACACTATAGGGTTTTCATCTGTCTTCGTGGATATTGCTACAGGGCATGGTAATATTTTGGGGCTAGTGTTTTAAAATAGGGAATTCTACCAACAGCAGTACACATTAAATGGTCGAACAGAGTACTTCCTGGAGTTATGACGTTAGTATGTACATGTATAGGGTGCCAAATCGTCCAACAAACTTATTATTCCTCCCAGGGGACGTTATCCATGGGAAGGTGATTTTCTTTGTGTGCGGGGGATATACCGCTACAGCAAAATGGGGCATGGTTAATGTCTTGGTGTAGTGTCTTAAAATGGAGTGTTATACTGGCATTGCATGTACAATGGTCAACAAGAATTCTATTCTAGACTTATTAACCATTGATTGCATTAAACAAGAATTGCACTCTATTTATGCTTCAGTATTAGAAACATTCTTTTGCCAAAACCTATTGTCTTACAATATTTATACTTTAATATATGTTTTATCACGTTTCAAAACTGCAATGCAAATGACACCTTTAGAAAGAAGTTTCAACCATATACACTTAATTCAGGTTACTCCTGATGGTCGCAAAACCCAAATTACTCCAGTCATAGCAATAATAAACAACAACTTACCCTGGGCTCCAACGTCGAAGGATATCTGCTGGATTTTGTTAACAGTTGCTTCCTTGGCCTTCATCTGGCAGGCAGCTGAAACAAGATTTAACCCTTTCAACCTTAACTAACTGGAATGGACCGTCATACGTTAAGTTAACCAATCAGATTGTCACAAAATGATTTACAGACTAGTCCATTTATAAGAAAGGGGTGTTTTTTGGTTAAAAACAAATCAAATTACTTGCAAATAAATGTAGATCCTCAGGAGACGGTTCGTTACGAGACGGGTAATAAAGAGGTGTGTAGTGTTGAAAGGGTTAAGTGACAAGTTGAGTTATGCTATTGAGAAAATGCTGGTTGCATCTCTGAAAGTTTAATTTCTGAATGTGATGTGTGAGGGCAGTTTATAAGATGATTTACATTGGTCAAATACATTCTCACTAATTGCGATTAGTTGGTATAAACATATGGTATGTTGTTTAGGTCCTGCATAATGGCTGTGTGCATGACGTGCTCGGTAAATATTATTTTTCATCAATATGACTGCGGTTTCTTCATTGTATCACAAAGATTTTTAAATTGAGCAGTACATATGATGTAATAAACATCAGCTGTCAGAAGACAACAAAGCGCGCCTGGTGCTGCTTTAGTTCAACAAATACCAAGAAGCTGTGTTAAATGAAACATAAATTATAACAAATTTCCCCCAATGTTAAGTTTGCGAAAGTGCTAAGATTATGACCTTGACCTTGGGGTTAGCGGGGGTCTGAGGCTCATGGATTTGGCATATCATACTAGAGAACCATTAGAGAAAGGGCCAGAAAGGGCCGGAAAGAGCGGTGAAATGAAAGAGAATTATAACAAATTTACCCCAACGTTAAGTTTATGAATGCACTAAGACTGTGACCTTGAAGTTACCGGGGGACTGAACATCATGGATTTGTCACAGCATGATAAACAAGAATTCCGCCACGGAAGCGGTATCGTGCCTGCCGAGGCATTTGACCGTGAACATTACAAGTAAATAAATGACCTTGACCATGAGAATTTGGATGTGGGGGTGTACGTAATGAAAATCATCCCGAGACAAACATTGATGCAAAATATTATCAAAGTCTGGCAAGGGGTTAATAAAGAGATATTGTGAAAAAACAATAAGTTTAACGCATTTCTGTTACAAAACCGGTAAACATTACAAGTAAATAAATGACCTTGACCTTCAGAATTTGGATGTGGGGGTGGGCATAATGAAGCATCATCCATAGACAAACATTGATGTGAAATATTATCAAAGTCTGGCAAGGGGTTAAAGAGGTATTGTGAAAAAACAGTAACTTTAACGCATTTCTGTTACAAAAGCGGTGAACATTAAAAGTAAATAAATGACCTTGACCTTCAGAATTTGGATGTGGGGGTGTGCGTAGTGAAGCATCATCCCTAGACAAACATTGATGCAAAATATTATCAAAGTCTGGCAAGGGGTTAAAGAGATATTGTGAAAAAACAATAAGTTTAATGCATTTCTATTACAAAACCGGTAAACATTACAAGTAAATAAATGACCTTGACCTTCATAATTTGGATGTGGGGGTGTGCGTAATGAAGCATCATCCCTAGACAAACATTGATGTGAAATATTATCAAAGTCTTGCAAGGGGTTAGAGATATTGTGAAACTAGAAATGTGGCCTGTCGGCACACGAATGCCCCCGCTGGCAGCCAAAGAAAATGAGGCATATTTTATTATAAGCCATTTACCCGAGCGTTAAGGTTTGGAACGCACCAAGTCTGTGAGCTTGACCCTGGGCTTAGCTGGGGCGGGACGAATGTGGATTTGTCACAGGGCGGTAGAGGAGCATTGGAGCAATGCGTGCGTGAAATGTGAAGCAGATCCGAGCAAGGAAACAGAAATTACAAGCCATTTACCCGAGCGTTAAGGTTTCAAACGCATCAAGTCGGTGACCTTGACCCTGGGCTTAGCGGGGGCAGGACGAATGTGGATTTGTCACAGGGCGGTAGAGGACCATTGGAGCACTGTGTGGTGTGTGAAATGTGAAGCAGATCCGAGCAAAGAAACAGAAATTATAAACCATTAACCCGAGCGTTAAGGTTTCGAACGCACCAAGTCTGTGACCTTGACCTTGTGCTTAGCGGGGGCAGGACGAATGTGGATTTGTCACAGCGTGACAGAGGACCATTGGAGCAATGCATGTGTGAAATGTGAAGCAGATCCGAGCAAGGAAACAGAAATGATAAGCCATTTACCCGAGCGTTAAGGTTTCAAACGCACCAAGTCTGTGACCTTGACCCTGGGCTTAGCGGAGGCGGCACGAATGTGGATTTGTCACAGGGCGGTAGAGGACCATTGGAGCAATGCGTGTGTGAAATGTGAAGCAGATCCGAGCAAGGAAACATGAATTATAAGCCATTTACCCGAGCGATAAGGTTTTGAATGCACCAAGTCTGTGACATTGACCCTGGGCTTAGTGGGGGCGGGATGAATGTGGATTTGTCACAGGGCGGTAGATGACCATTGGAGCAATGCATGTGTGAAATGTCAAGCAGATCCGAGCAAGGAAACAGAAATTATAAGCCATTTACCCGAGCGTTAAGGTTTCGAACGCACCAAGTCTGTGACCTTGACCCTGGGCTTAGTGGGGGCTGGACGAATGTGGATTTGTCACAGGGCGGTAGAGGACCATTGGAGCAATGCGTGTGTGAAATGTGAAGCAGATCCGAGAAAGGAAACAGAAATTATAAGGCATTTACCCAGTGTTAAGGTTTCGAACGCATCAAGTCTGTGACCTTGATCCTGGGCTTAGTGGGGGCGGCACGTATGTGGATTGGTCACAGGGTGGCAGAGGACCATTGGAGCAATGCGTGTGTGAAATGTGAAGCAGATCCGAGCAGGAAACAGAAATTATAAGGCATTTACCCAGCGTTAAGGTTTCGAACGCACCAAGTCTGTGACCTTGACCCTGGGCTTATCTGGGGCGGGACGAATGTGGATTTGTCACAGGGTGGCAGAGGACCATTGGAGCAATGCGTGTGTGAAATGTGAAGCAGATCCGAATGTGGATTTGTCACAGAGTGGCAGAGGACCATTGGAGCAATGCGTGTGTGAAATGTGAAGCAGATCCGAGCAAGGAAACATAAAGATTATAAGGCATTTACCCAGCGTAAGGTTTCGAACGCACCAAGTCTGTGACTGACCCTGGGCTTATCTGGGGCGGGGGACGAATGTGGATTTGTCACAGGGTGGCAGAGGACCATTGGAGCAATGCGTGTGTGAAATGTGAAGCAGATCCGAGCATGGAAACGAAATGGATAAGGATTTACCCAGCGTTAAGGTTTACGAACGCACCAAGTCTGTGACCTTGACCTGCTTACTGGGGCGGGCGAATGTGGATTTGTCACAGGGTGGCAGAGGACATTGGAGCAATGCGTGTGTGAAATGTGAAGCAGATCCGAGCAAGGAAACATAAATTATAAGGCATTTACCCGAGCGGTTAAGGTTTCGAACGCACCAAGTCTGTGACCTTGACCCTGGGCTTAGCTGGGGGCGGCACGAATGTGGATTTGTCACATGGTGGCAGAGGACCATTGGAGCAATGCGTGTGAAATGTGTGAAGCAGATCCGAGCAAGGACAGTAAATTAGAAGGCATTTACCCAGCGTTTAAGGTTTCGAACGCACCAAGTCTGTGACCTTGACCCTGGCTTAGCGGGCGGGACGAATGTGGATTTGTCACAGGTGGCAGAGGACCATTGGAGCAATGCGTGTGTGAAATGTGAAGCAGATCCGAGAAAGGAAACAGAAATTATAAGCCATTTACCCGAGCGTTAAGGTTTCGGGACGTAGTCACGTACGTACGGACGCGGTAACACTATATGCTCACATACGGTGGCGGGGGCATAAAAACAATAACTTTAACGCATTTCTGTTACAAAACCGGTGAACATTAAAAGTAAATAAATGACCTTGAGAATTTGGATGTGGGGGTGTGCGTAATGAAGCGTCATCCCTAGATAAACATTGATGTGAAATATTATCAATGTCTGGCAAGGGGTTAAAGAGATATTGTGAAAAAACAATAACTTTAACGCTTTGCCTTACAAAAAACCGGACACGCCTTACAGACGACGCGGACGACGCGGACGACTGCGGACGACGCGGACGACGCGGTACCGACGCGGACGACGACACGCGGACGACGCGGACGACGCGGACGACGCGGACGACGCGGACGACGCGGACGCGACGACGCAGAGACGCGGACGACCGACGCGGCAGACGACCACGCGGACGACGCGGACGACGCGGACGACGCGGACGACGCGGACGACGCGGACGACGCGGACGACGCGGACGACGCGGACGACGCGGACGACGCAGACGACGCGGACGACCGACGCGGCAGACGACGCGGACGACGACGGAAAAAGCACCGACTATAGTCACGCCTCTGCTAAAGCAGGCGCGACAAAAATCATTAGAGAAAGGCATGTGTGAAATATCAAAACGTTTGGTGAAAGGAAACAGAAATTATAAAAAAAAATCCTCCAACGTTAAATTTATACAAGAATTCCGCCATGGAAGCGGTATCGCGCCTACCGAGGCATTTGACCGTGAAGATTACAAGTAAATAAATGACCTTGACCTCGAGAATTTGGATGTGGGGGTGTGCGTAATGAAGCATCATCCCTAGACAAACATTGATGTGAAATATTATCACAGTCTGGCAAGGGGTTAAAGAGATATTGTGAAACCAGATGGCCGCGGCCCGCATGTCGAGCCCGCCGAGGCATTTGATGGTCTCAGAGTGTGTTTATTTGAAGCTTGATGCCCAATAAGAATACAAAGTTTCAAGCAAATCTGACTTACGGTTACAGAGATAGTAGGTATGTGAAGTCATTTGACCTTGACATAGGGACACAGGGGTTGCATGAGTGTGGACACTGAATGAATATATGGATTGATGACTCAATAGCCATTATATGATCAGCTCATGTACAATATAAAGTTTCAAGTCAATGTGACTTAGGACTGCAGAGATATAAGGTATTTAAAAACTTTAACGCATATTTTGGAACGCAAACTTCTAAGTCATTTGACCTTGAACTTGGGCACAGGGGCTACATGAGTGGGATACAGCATGAATATATGGATGATGACTAATAAGTACATGAAGTTTCAAGTCAATGTGACTTAGGACTGTACAGATATAAGGTACATTGTATTTAAAAACTTTAACGCAGATTTCGGAACGCAAACTTCTAAGTCATTTGACCTTGACCTTGGGCACAGGGGCCGCATGAGTGGGATACAGCATGAATATATGGATGATGACTAATAACTATATGTAATATAAAGTAATAAGCATATGAAGTTTCAAGTCAATGTGACTTAGGACTACAGAGATATAAGGTATTTAATAACTTTAACGCAGATTTCGGACGGACGGACGGACGGACGGACGGACGTCATTGTGATCACTATGTCTCGCTTTCTGGAAGAGGGCTCGACAAAAACAATAACTTTAACGCATGTCTGTTACAAAACCGGTGAACATTAAAAGGAAATAAATGACCTTGACCTTGATAATTTGGATGTGGGTGTGTGCGTAATGAAGCATCATCCCTAGACAAACATTGATGTGAAATATTGTCAAAGTCTGGCAAGGGGTTAAAGAGATATTGTGAAAAAACAATAACTTTAATGCATTTCTGTTACAAAACCGGTGAATATTAAAAGTAAATAAATGACCTTGACCTTCAGAATTTGGATGTGGGGGTGTGCGTAAGCAGATATTGCGAGACAACAATAACGCATTTGCCTTACAAAAAAAACAGACGACGCGGACGACACGGGGACGACGACGGAAAAAGCGCCGACTATAGTCACGCCTCTGCTAAAGCAGGCGCGACAAAAAGCACTATGACTGTGACCTTGGGAGTTAGCGGGGGTGTGATCATCATGGATTTGTCACAGCATGATAGAGACTCTTTAGAGAAAGGTATGTGTGAAATATCAAAACATTTGGTGAAAGGAAACAGAAATAATAACAAATTTCAACATAAATTTTATGAATGCACTATGACTGTGACCTTGACCTTGGAGTTAGCGGGGGTGTGATCATCATGGATTTGTCACAGCATGATAGAAAATCATTAGACAAAGCCCTGTGCGAAATATCAAAACATTTCCCCTAGCGATAAGTTTATGAAAGCACGAAGACTGTGACCTTCACCTGGGGGTTAGCGGGGGTCTCAGCATCATGGATTTGTCACAGCATAATAAAGAATCATTAGAGAAAGGCATGTTTGCAATATCCAAAGGTTTGGTGAAAGGAAACAGAATTTATAACAAATTTCCCCCGTCACGTTTTTGAATTGTTGAAGACGGACGCCAACTACGACACCGAGGGTATGCCATAAGCACTCATTTCTTCGAAAGGCGCGCTTATTTTGAAAGTCGAAAGTTGACGGTATTGTCAAGGAAAATCTTTCCCTGAACATTTTATCAACTTTCAACATCATTTACGGAAAATATCGTAAATTTTGTAAATACATATATGTTTCATGATATCGCACATGTTCTTAGATACAAAATCTCATGGTTGTCTCAATTAAACAATAATTAAATATACCTTTCACTTTGTCCTTTCCCACTATGGTCACTGCCATTTCGTTGTTTCCACGTTCTGAAAACGCACTCGCCAACAGCATACGTGGATTCTCATTGCACGAAACTACAACATCATGCCATTTCTTTATCATCATAAACATCGCTTCACCCACCCTTGTCATATAATTTAAATTCAATGTCTCTATTTGACTATAAGTGTAGTCCAAATACGTTCCCAGGGCTTGCCAGTCCCTTCCTAAATCGTTACTTATTTTACGGATATCTTTGTCTGAAATGCGGATGTTGGTCTCTCTGTGAGTGACTGGCTGTCTAGTATCATGGTGCAATTCTGGGGCTGGTTGTGAACGGCCGCGATCTTCTGGCTGTCTACCTGTAACATGGATGGTTGGGTGGGTCAGTTTGGGTGGGTGGTAGAAGGTGGAAAAGGTCATAAAGAGACAGGACCAGGTTTTAAAGTCTCATCCGACTGACCAGTGGGATTGAAATACTTTTTGAAAGTATTTTTAACCCCTAGGGTGAGGATTGAACTCAAATTCCAGTAAAGTACAATGACACATCCCCTAGGCCATGGCCCATCCTGGTACAAAGTGATAAACAAGTTTCATTAACCCTTTCAACCCTAAGTAACTGGAATGGACTGTGATACATTAATTTTCTGAGCAATTTAATAATGACAAAACAATTTTCAGACGAGTCCAATTATAAACAAGAGCACCGCAAAACGATGCAACGCTCGTCTGAAATTGTATCACCGAAATGATCAGAAATGTACATACAGCACATGGAAAGTTCATGAAAACATAGACCAATAGGCTGTTGCGAAAATGAGTCAAATGTAAAGGCTAACAAAGATTTAAGACCATAAAATTGCTAAGTAAAAGATAGGCCAAGGACATGGATGATTGGATGGTGTATGGGTGGGTTGTGGTGAGCGATGCAAGAAAGAGGTTATGTGCAAGTGTCGTGAACATAGGCCAAGGCGATCTTGAGAAATGAATGGTGACTTGAATGTAAACGTGTTAACCAAGAATTAAGAACACACAATTGCTTATAACTTCAAGTGGAAAATGTAGATCAAGGACATGGCGTGTGGATGGATTGTGAGAGTTTTGTGATAAGTGATGAAAGGAAGCAGTTGTGTCGATGTTTCGTGAACATAGACCAAGGGGTTGTTGAGAAAAGTACTTGAATGTAAACGTTAACAATGATTTAAGTGCATAACATTGTTTCAAGTAATTCAAGTGGAAAAAGTAGGTCAAGCACGTGGATGATAATGTGGATTGTGATGAGTGATGCACGAAGGATGTTGTGCCAACGTATCATGAACAGAGGCCAAGGGGTTGTTGAGAAATGACTCAAATGTAAAGGCCAACCAAGATCTAAGAGTATAAAATTGCTAAGTAATTCACGCGGAAAAAGTAGGTCAAGGAAATGGATGGGTGGGTGGATAATGAGTTGGTTGTGAATGATGCAAGAAGGAAGCTGTGTTCAAGTTTCAGGACCATAGGCCAAGGTGTTGTTGAGAAGCTCAAGACATGACGCCGCGGACGATGCTGGAGTGGTGACAATAGCTATTTCAGTTTTCTTTGAAAACAGACAAGTTAAAAAGGGGGTGTCTTCTTTTCTCTAAAATATATGAAAATTACAAGCAAAAAAGAGCCTATCTTCTGATGAGACGGCTGTATGCAAACATCAGCAAATAGGTATAGTCCAGGCAAGTTAGCAGCATAAATGGCAAAACCCAAAACAAATTGCAACAATAGTTTTTTTTACATTTTTGTATTATACAAACATGTCTGAATGACATACTAAAAGTCTACAAAAATAAAAAATGTACTTTTATATTTTTTTTGCTTTTACAATATACATGTCATTTTTTACTTTTTTGTTACATATGATTTCGACAAAAACGACACTGCACTGTATCTGGACCTTTCTACTTGTGTTTTGATGGCTGTTTACAGATATTGTATTTACAAAGCATATCACTTGTGCAGGTACAAATTATTCATTATGGAAATTGGAATGAAAAATATCAGGTACACCCACTGTTTTTGCATTAGGAATTTCTGAATTTCAACTGTTGAACTATCGTGTATACAAAAAATTACACAGGCATTAGGAATTCTGCTAATTTCAACTGCTATACTGTATACACACGATCGCTTTCCAATCATTAGATGAACATTATTATTTTCACTGGCAGTGTATTGAAGAAATCAAAACAAATATATACTGGTGCTAGTATGCTGTCTTCCTGACACATGCAAAGTAGAACAAGTGAGCTAGGGCTTACGGATACCCTGGCCGCCGCCTCTACCGACTACCAAATAGTTTCTAAGTCTATGACATTGACATTGAATCTAACCTGGGTCAGACGATGGTGGATTTGGTACAGCATGATAGAGGAGGACCAGTAGAGCAATGCATGTGTGAAGTATCAAGTTTCGTGAAAGGAAACGGAAATTATTAGCCTTCACCTGGCGTTATGTTTTCGACTTACGGACGGAGGACGGATGGACGACCATGCGGAAAGGATATAACTATATACCCCTCGACATACTTCGTATGCTGGAGCATAATAATGGTCTGACATGGACTTGTTAATTTAGAGCTGACTCATATTAATAAGCAAATGTAGTATATGACAAACAATATAGCATTCATACAAGAAAGATATTAGACACATAACCACGTGTTCATGTATGATAACACATACATGTTACTTGAAGGCAATGGCTTGTATAGTCATTTCAATGTGACACATCCGATTGACCTTTTTTCTGTTGCATAACTTCATTGTCTTGTTTGGGTGGGTGGTAGAAGGTGGAAAAGGTCATAAAGAGACAGGACCAGGTTTTAAAGTCTCATCCGACTGACCAGTGGGATTGAAATACTTTTTGAAAGTATTTTTAACCCCTAGGGTGAGGATTGAACTCAAATTCCAGTAAAGTACAATGACACATCCCCTAGGCCATGGCCCATCCTGGTACAAAGTGATAAACAAGTTTCATTAACCCTTTCAACCCTAAGTAACTGGAATGGACTGTGATACATTAATTTTCTGAGCAATTCAATAATGACAAAACAATTTTCAGACGAGTCCAATTATAAACAAGAGCACCGCAAAACGATGCAACGCTCGTCTGAAATTGTATCACCGAAATGATCAGCAATGTACATACAGCACATGGAAAGTGCATGAAAACATAGACCAATAGGCTGTTGCGAAAATGAGTCAAATGTAAAGGCTAACAAAGATTTAAGACCATAAAATTGCTAAGTAAAAGATAGGCCAAGGACATGGATGATTGGATGGTGTATGGGTGGTATTGTGGTGAGCGATGCAAGAAAGAGGTTATGTGCAAGTGTCGTGAACATAGGCCAAGGCGATCTTGAGAAATGAATGGTGACTTGAATGTAAACATGTTAACCAAGAATTAAGAACACACAATTGCTTATAACTTCAAGTGGAAAATGTAGATCAAGGACATGGCGTGTGGATGGATTGTGAGAGTTTTGTGATAAGTGATGAAAGGAAGCAGTTGTGTCGATGTTTCGTGAACATAGACCAAGGGGTTGTTGAGAAAAGTACTTGAATGTAAACGTTAACAATGATTTAAGTGCATAACATTGTTTCAAGTAATTCAAGTGGAAAAAGTAGGTCAAGCACGTGGATGATAATGTGGATTGTGATGAGTGATGCACGAAGGATGTTGTGCCAACGTATCATGAACAGAGGCCAAGGGGTTGTTGAGAAATGACTCAAATGTAAAGGCCAACCAAGATCTAAGAGTATAAAATTGCTAAGTAATTCAAGCGGAAAAAAGTAGGTCAAGGAAATGGATGGGTGGGTGGATAATGAGTTGGTTGTGAATGAT
>CM055280.1:1954377-1977124 GCA_029237695.1 Conchocele bisecta | reverse complement strand
ATAAAGCTACATTTAATTAATAGCACAGCCTCCAAAAGTATGGGCATGACGGAAATGATTTATGTAACGGTAATGACAAAAAGTAACGGTAATGACTTTCCATTTATTTAAAATACTAATACAGCATATATAGCAAACATATTTATACTTTGCATATGCTGTACAAAAGAACTTCACGTTAATGTTTACTTTTAATGTGATTGCCAATAGAAACCCACACTCCTCGAAGCTGTGTCTGTTTTTTGTTGTTTCAGAGCTTTCACTAATTCAATTCAGATATATAAATGTTGTAGGTATGAATAAATGTGCCATTACTGACCGACAGCTGATGGGACCAGGATTAGATCTAATTAACGCATGAACGGACTGGTTAGTTTGGTAATTTATCATTACAGTTACACGATCGTCATTTCCGTTACACAATTTTGTAATAGAAATGATTTTTTTTTTCAAAACTCCCTTTTTTCACCCCTTTGTATACAACCCATAATGAAGGTTTCAGCCGACCTACGTACATAAATATGAACGTGTATAAACCCCGAACGGTAATGATGCATGTAATGTGTAACCTTAAAATTCCGAATACAGACCGGCCTCGTTCTCGGCAATGACTGAAGTTGTAAAACCACCGTGTTTATTAATAAATCGCGCGTCCAAAAACAGTGTTCATTGCATTAGTAGCGGAGAGTAGGAAATGGAGGTAAAAATACACCTAGTCAAGCCTCCCAAAGTCAAGAAATATTAATAAACCTATTTTTCTAGACACAATGGTGTAACTTACAGGATAGGTAGCGAAGTATATAGACTAGATGGCCGCGGCCTGCATGTCGCGCCTTGTGGCGAGGCATGGACACTAAAAAAAAAGATACAGTATAACGAAAAACTTAACCAAAAAACTTAACCAAAAACTTTAGCCAAAAAACTTAACCAAAAACTTTAAGCACAAAACTTAACCAAAAAACTTAACCAAAAACTTAAACCAAAGAACTGAACCGAAAACTTCAAAGTAATTTGACCTTGACATTGGGCACAGGGGCCGCACGGGAGGGCGGTAGAATGAAAATATAGATGATGATAAACACCCATATGAAGTTTCAAGGTAATGGGCAAAGCAGTTGCAGAGATATAGTATAACAAAAAACTTTAACCAAAAAACTTAACCAAAAACTTTAACCAAAGAACTCAACCAAAAATTTTAACCAAAAAACTTAACCAAACATCTTAACCAAAAACTTTAACCGGACACACGTAAGTACGTACGTACACGCCAAAGTGCCGACTATATCGCGCTTTTCGCAAGCGGGCGCGACAAAAACTTAACCAAAAACTTTAACCAAAAAACTTAAACAAAAACTTCAAAGTAATTTGACCTTGACATTGGGCACAGGGGCCACACGGAAGGGGGGTAGAATGAAAATATAGATGATGATAAACACCCATGTGAAGTTTCAAGGTAATGGGCAAAGCAGTTGCAGAGATATAGTGTAACGAAAAACTTTAACCAAAAAACTTAACCAAAAACTTAAATTAACCAAAAACTTTAACCAAAAAACTTAACCAAAAACTTAAAAGTAATTTGACCTTGACATTGGGACAGGGGCCGCACGGAGGGGGGTTAGAATGAAAATATAGATGATGATAAAAACACCCCATATGAAGTTTCAAGGTAATGGGCAAAGCAGTTGCAGAGATATAGTATAACAAAAAACTTTAACAACAAAACTTAAACAAAAAACTTAACCAAAAACTTTAACCAAAGAACTTAACCGAAAACTTCAAAGCAATTTGACCTTGACATTGGGCACAGGGGCCGCACGGGAGGGCGGTAGAATGAAAATATAGATGATGATAAACACCCATATGAAGTTTCAAGGTAATGGGCAAAGCAGTTGCAGAGATATAGTATAACAAACAAGAGCTGTAGGAGAACAGCATAGCTCAACTACGAGGGTT
Source organism: Conchocele bisecta (assembly GCA_029237695.1). Taxonomy (NCBI): domain Eukaryota; kingdom Metazoa; phylum Mollusca; class Bivalvia; order Lucinida; family Thyasiridae; genus Conchocele; species Conchocele bisecta. The sequence continues at coordinate 1,975,171 of CM055280.1, read as the reverse complement.
GTCGATGTACACATAGCTTGACAAAGAAGGTGGCTGCGGCCTACATAAAAACCTTAACCAAGGTTAACTAAAAACATTAACCAAGGGAAACTAGAAATGTGGCCTGTCGGCACACGAATACCCCCACTGGCAGCCAAAGAAAACGAGGCATTTTTGATTATAAGCCATTTAGCCGAGCGTTTAGGTATCAAACGCATCAAGTCTGTGACCTTGACCCTAGGCATAGTGTGATAATCCATGCATCGGTGTAGAAGATATAGAGCGGAAGGGAATTTCAATAGGTTTGACCTTTGACCTTCAACTATGACCTTGACCTTGGACGTAGGTGCGTGGTTATTGATCGAGACACACCTTCTCATCCTGAGAAACATTTGTGCCAAGGCATTTGATAATCCATGCATCGGTGTAGAAGATATAGAGCGGAAGGGAATTTCAATAGGTTTGACCTTTGACCTTCAACTGTGACCTTGACCTTGGACGTAGGTGCGTGGTTATTGATTGCGACACACCTTCTCATCATGAGAAACATTTGTGCCAAGCCATTTGATAATCCATGCATCGGTGCAGAAGATATAGAGCGGAAGGGAATTTCAATAGGTTTGACCTTTGACCTTCAACTGTGACCTTGGACGTATGGTGCGTGGTTAGCAATTTGATAATCCATGCATCAGTGTAGAAGATATAGAGCAGAAGGGAATTTCAATAGGTTTGACCTTTGACCTTCAACTGTGACCTTGACCTTGGACGTAGGTGCGTGGTTATTGATCGCGACACACCTTCTCATCATGAGAAACATTTGTGCCAAGCCATTTGATAATCCATGCATCGGTGTAGAAGACATAGAGAGCAAGGGAATTTCAATAGGTTTGACCTTTGACCTTCAACAGTGACCTTGACCTTGGACATAGGTGCGTGGTTATTGATCGCGACACACCTTCTCATCGTGAGAAACATTTGTGCCAAGCCATTTGGGAATTTCAATATTTTTGAGCTTTGTCCTTCATCTGTGACCTTGACCTTGGATGTAGGTGCGTGGTTATTGATCGCGATACACCTTCTCATCCTGAGAAACATTTGTGCCAAGGCATTTGATAATCCATGCATCGGTGTAGAAGATATAGAGCGGAAGGGAATTTCAATAGGTTTGACCTTCAACTGTGACCTTGACCTTGGACGTAGGTGCGTGGTTATTGATTGCGACACACCTTCTCATCATGAGAAACATCTGTGCCAAGCCATTTGATAATCCATGCATCGGTGTAGAAGATATAGAGCGGAAGGGAATTTCAATAGGTTTGACCTTTGACCTTCAACTGTGACCTTGGATGTAGGTGCGTGGTTAGCAATTTGATAATCCATTGCATCGGTGTAGAAGATATAGAGCGGAAGGGAATTTCAATAGGTTTGACCTTTGACCTTCAACAGTGACCTTGACCTTGGACGTAGGTGCGTGGTTTTCCAAGTATGGTTGCTGTAGGCCAGGAGTATTCCATATACAAGCTTGAGTAAAAAACGTAACCAAGGGGAGATAACTAAGTAATCCAAGGATAAAAGTAGGTCAAGGTCAAATATAGGTCAGGGATTATTGATGTACATCACTAGGAGATAAAGTTGTCCAAGTATGGTTGATGTAGGCCCAGAAGTATTCCATATACAAGCTTGACTATAAACATTAACCAAGTAATTGAAGGTTAAATGTTGGTGAAGGTAAAATAAAGGTCAGGGGTTATTGACGTACATCCTTATGAGAAAAAGTTATCCAAGTATGGTGTCTGTATGCACAATAGTATTCCATCTACAAGCTTGACTAAAACCTTAACCAAGGTTGAGTAAAAACCTTAACCAAGGGGAATTAAGTAAGTAATTTAAGGTTAAATGTAGGTCAAGGTCAAATATAGGTCAGGGGTTGTTGATGTACATCACTAGGAGATGAAGTTGTCCAAGTATGGTTGGTGTAGGGCCATGAGTATTCCATCTACAAGCTTGACTAAAAACCTTAACCAAAGAGAATTAAGTAAGTAATTCAAGAGGAAATGTAGGTCAAGGTCAAATATAGATCAGGGGTTATTGATGTACATCACTATGAGAAAAGGTTGTCCAATTATGGTGTCTGTATGCCAGGAGTATTCCATCTACAAGCTTGACTAAAAACGTTAACCAAGGGGAATTAAGTAATTCAAGAGGAAATGTAGGTCAATGTCAAATATAGATCAGGGGTTGTTGATGTACATCACTAGGAGATGAAGTTGTGCAAGTATGGTGGGTGTAGGGCCAGTAGTATTCCATATAGAAGGTTGACTAAAAACCTTAACCAAAAGGAATTAAGTAAGTAATTGAAGAGGAAATGTAGGTCAAGGTCAAATATAGATCAGGGGTTATTGATGTACATACCTATGAGAAAAGGTTGTCGAAATATGGTGTCTGGATGCACATAGTATTCAATGTACAAGCTTGAAAAAAAAACCTTAATCAAGGTTGACTAAAAACCTTAACCAAGGGGAATTAAGTAAGTAATTCAAGAGGAAACGTAGGTCAAGGTCAAATATAGATCAGTGGTTATTGATGTGCATCACTAGGAGATGAAGTTGTCCAAGTATGGTGGGTGTAGGGCCAGTAGTATTGCATATACAAACTTGACTAAAAACCTTAACCAAGGTTGACTAAAAACCTTAACCAAGGGGAATTAACCAAGTAATTCAAGGGGAAATGTAGGTCAAGGTCAAATATAGATCAGGGGTTATTGATGTACATCACTAGGAGATGAAGTTGTGCAAGTATGGTGGGTGTAGGGCCAGTAGTATTTCAAAGTAATTTGACCTTGACATTGGGCACAGGGGCCGCACGGGAGGGGGGTAGAATGAAAATATAGATGATGATAAACACCCATGTGAAGTTTCAACGTAATGGGCAAAACAGTTGCAGAGATATAGTATAACGAAAAACTTTAACCAAAAACTTTAACCAAAAAACTTAACCAAAAACTTTAACCAAAGAACTTAACCAAAAACTTTAAGCAAAAAACTTAACCAAACAACTTAACCAAAAACTTTAACCGGACACACGTACGTACGCCAAAGTGCCGACTATATCGCGCTTTCCGCAAGCGGGAGCGACAAAAATTGTGTCCACCCCCTTTTTAAAGCTAGCTGCCCACTGTCCCGTGAGACCTTAAGGGAAAATGTTTTTTCCCCGAAACTGCTCGTCTCGCTCTATATTGCTAATTTCATCAATTTTACGTAAAACGCAAACAAAGAAAAATGTACGAAATGAAAGCTGCTTTCGAAATGGGGCGCGGATATCGCCCACCCCCAAAATGGCAAAACGCGAAGTTTCCTTTCGGTGTATCGACTGCAAAATACCATGCTTACCTCTAGCCCTGCTGAACCCTGCATATTTGAGTGCAGTAAACTAAAACTGCTGGATGTTATCTTGGAACATGTTCTTCTGTCAAACAATACTGGTTAGAGGTGAAATATGACACCTTGAAAAATCAAACTTTTCCCTTAAGGCATCACGGGACGGTTGTAAATAGCCAAAATTGACTGCTTTTCTGAGGGCAGCGGGCGACTTATAGAAACCACCGCCTCTCACAATCAGTTAAGGAGGCTCTTGCGACAAGTATTGAAAAATACTTGCAAATGAAGTACAAATCGCGCGTCACAATAAAATTGCAGTAACCGCATCAGATGTGTTCAATTAAGTTTTTACAAAGTTACCCCACCCGCCCATTTTTGGCCAGAAATTTCAACACGACTGAATTTGTCGGAATTGTTTTCATGAAAACATGAGGCACAGATACTTTGTTATGTCTTGTTCTATCACTTGTAACACCACACCATTTCCTGAAAATGATTTCAAAGCGGGGTCATAACCACCTCAAATTTTCGCTACAAATGCCCGAAAAATACCTTAAATTCTGACACGAAACCGTACCGGCGAGACAGCATAGCATGCGCCATTTTCAAAGATGTCAAAATCAACCGGAGCTACCATTCAGTTTCGTAGAATTATGAAATACTCTATAAAAAATACACCTAGTCGAGCCTCCCAAAGTCAAGAAATATTCATAAACCTATTTTTCTAGACACACTGGCATAACTTACAGGGTCGGTAGTGAAGTATATAGAAAATCGTCGACCCTCTTTTTAAAACTAGCTGCCCACTATCCTGTGAGACCTAAGCTGTGAGTCTGACATGGCCACCCAAGATTTTTGTAATGTATATGGGCAAGAATTCGCTATTCTGGAGAATGCATATGATTCTTGTCAATTCCATTTAAACACTACATACAAAGAGAAATGTTGAGATGGAACACTTTTACGACTTCAGTTATATGAATACACATATGGCAGTACCAAAAAATAGGTTATTCAAGTGGATTGAACAAGCTGTACAGTTCTTCAATATGTATGTATCTCACACTTTTTAGGTGAAAAAGGGGGACATTTTTAACATGTCCTAGTATGTGCAAGTATTTCATATTGATCTTGTCGTTTTCAATGCGTCGAAAGAGATCGTACGTTTCTGTGAGCAGTCTAACTATATTTCAGTACAAAAATTATTTGTCCATCGGAAGTATAACCATTGAAAAAAATATAGCCAAAATTAGTGTGTGTATGTAACATTTTCTTGTCAAACCCTGTTACATGTACATACGTATAACCAATCCAGTAGCTTACAATATGGAACCTGATTAGTTTCTTTACTGACATATTGAACCATCTGGCGGTGAGTCTTAAGATGCAAGTAAGATTTTTGTTTTATCTTAAAAGAAACAAAAATGGTAAAAGTGTATTTAATATTTATAATATTTCTTGTCAACAAACTGTTACATACGCAGAAGTTTCTTCATGTAAACATAGAAAACAACAATCAACAGCCAGGTTTATTTTACTACATTTGTTAGAAATCAGCATATTCTCACTTTTGGCACCAAAACATAGAGGATATGGCCAGTTAGAAAAAAAATGATAGGAAGAATAGTTTTTCATGTTTTTCATGTCAAAATGTTACATACTGCTGTAAATCAGATCAAAGTGTTTTAACGGACTGGTCATGGCAATATATAAGCAAAATCAATGCATTTAACATAAAGCTGCTCCTAATAGATTTGTTACAAACCAAACATCTTTTATAATCTTATTTACAACATATGTAAAGGAATTTCAATAATGTGTATGTAACATTGACAAAATTGACAAAATTGTTACATACATCAATTGCCTCAAATGTTGAAATAGTCCGTTCATGATAATAATTAATTTATAAAAAGTTTATAAAATAAATCCTGTCCCTGTAGGTTTATTATAAGTTGTAAATAGCTCATGGAGTGCTATTTGCTGTATAAATAAAGGAAGGTATATGATATGTATGTAACATTGACGAAAACATGTTACAGTACCTTAAAGATGTTGCAATGGAGTATTCAGGGTATTTTAAATTATCAAATTGTGGATTTAAACAAAATTTGGTGATAATGGGATGGTTGCAAACTCTAATCTGCTCATGTAAACTTATTACTAACATAAATAAATAAACCAGAAAAATGTGCATGTAACATTTACAAGAATAACATATTGCAATCTATTTATTTATTACACATTAATCAAAACATTTTCTGTGTAAACTGTTAACAATCATCTTTTCTTTATACAGTTTATTGTCTTACAAGAAGAAATTCCAGTTGCCACATAGTAATACGCATCCAGCCTCTAAAAAAAAAGTATTGCTTGGCATATTTGTCAATGTTACATACGCGACTTCGATCAAATGTCACAATATACTTCTCAAGGTAAGGCATGATTTAAAATAATGCCTCTACAACAAATAAGGTCCAAATAGGTTTGTTACAAGCCATAAACATATAGTATAATCTCATTTCTAACAGTTTAAAATGAGCATGGAATATGTGTATGTAACATTTGACAAGAAAAATATATTGTAGCCATTTTTTCATCAACCAATAATCAATGCATTTTCTGGTAAAGGTGATTGTTAGTGCACAGTAAAACACGTCTTTACACAACAAAGAAACTAAGATCCCATTTGAAAGCAACATAGGATCACCAAATACATATTACCTCTTTGTCAATGTTACATACACGAGATTCAGCACATTTCTATCTCTCCGTAGTCAAAGGCATGTATATTCTGCAAACAACTGCAATTGTCCAAACCCTAGTGGCTTGGACTATGCCACGTTGTAGTTTTTCTAACAAAGCACAAAATCCAAAAAAATCTCTTAAATGTCCCCCTATTAGGCCAAATACTGAATTCTGGCCCATATACATATACCTTTCATAAAATCAGTGTGAGAATTTGCCCGCACGGATGGTAGCACCCACCCTTCCCTTTGGCACCATGACCAACTAATTAAGATGAATGCATGTATGAAATATACAATGGCGCGTTCCTGAAAAACAAGTTATACAAAATTTAACCCAACGTTAAGTTTATGAACGAACTAAGTTGGTGATTTTCTACAGCATGATAGCTATTCACATGAGGAATGCATGTATGAATGTGTTAAGTTTGTGACCTGGACCTTGGGGAAAGGGGTGGGGGTCATGGATTTGCTGTAGCACAATAGAGCATCATCAGATGAATGCATGTATGAAATATCAAGGAGTTCCCTGTAAAGAAACAGAAGTTATAACAAGAGGGCCATGATGGTCCTAATTCGCTCACCTGACTCCATGAACACCAGAGGAAAATGTGACATTGAGTTCATGTGTTTTAAAAAAGTGTGCTATTTTTAGATGGCGGTCATTTTAGATTAAGCGATGACTCTCATTTTACCAAATCTGGAAATGTTTCACCCAAGGATCTTAACTTACTATGAAGTTTGGCCAGCATCGGCCATGTGGTTCCTGAGAAAAAGACGTTCAAAATCTCAAATAAATGGACCTTTTGGAGGCCATCATGGATGACATAATCATCCGATTCCGACAAATATTGTACCAGAGCAATCGCCTCATCGATACCTTCAATTTGATATATGACATGAGCATATTCAGTCAAAAATAAAATTTGACCCCACCGGCTATGCCCATTTTTGACACCGGGGTCACCATTTTAACACCTTTGAAAGAACATTTGATATATGACACGATCATATTTGTTCAAAAATAAAATTTGACCAAACGGGCCACGCCCATTTTTGACCCCAGGGTCACCATTTTAACAACTTTGAAAGAGCATTGTACATCTATCATTCCTACCAAGTTTCGTCGAAATCCGGCTGGCGGTTCTTGAGATGATGATTTTTTAAGAATTTGTGCTATTTTTAGAAGGCGGCCATCTTGGCTTACGTGATGACGTCATTTTAACAATTTTGTAATCCCCCAACCTAAGGACCATGACCATGAAGTTTGGTGACTATAGGCCCAATGGTTATCGAGGAGAAGACGTTTGAAAATGTTCACAGACGACGACGGACGACGACGGACACATTGCGGTAACACTAGCTCACATGAGCTTTGCTCAGGTGAGCTAAAAATCTAACTAAACTTTGCGCATCTACTTATCATAAGGAAGCTACATACCAAGTTTCAGCTGTGTAGCTAGCAGGGTTTAAAACTGTTACGAGTTACAAACCAAAATTGGAAAATTCTAAGTCGAAAAAGGGGGGATGGGGGGTGATAATCAATGGCCCGGGGGTCGAATCAAATTCTACTCATCATAAGGAAATTATGTATCGTAAAGTTTGTAAATATTTTCCATGTAAAACCACACATGTTCTTAGATACAAATCACAAGGCATGTCTAATATGTTCTCAGTGCTGAGCTTGGGTGTTCAGACCTTGGGTGTTTTGTGTGGGGTGTGTGTGAAACAGAATCATCCCAAGACACACATTGTGGTCAAATATTAATAAAATTGTTGAAGTGGTTCATAAGTTTGTAAGAAATAATGCACATGTACGTATGTACATGTACTATTTCTATACCGCCCCAGACGGCGAGGGGATAATAAGCAAGTATTTCTATCTGACAGAATGATCAGGCTTGTCTCAGAAACGGTAATGTCTGGTTTAGAGAGGTTCTACTGTAGATTCACTTACCAGGCATATCCGGTGTAGACTTCACCGCAAGATTGGCATCACCATAAATATGGAGAGTTCCACCAAAAACATTAATTGCGCCGGCTCCGCCTATGTTCATTGGTTGGTTAGACTGTCGCATTGGACCTACAACAACTAGAGCAAGTGAGTACAGCTTCACGGATGCGCCACTATGTCGTCCAAAATTACAGGTGGAAGACTCAGACCTGTGACAAAACAAATGTCCATCAAAAATATCATATTACCCCACCCACATGTTGTTGTAATGTGACCAAAAATGTATCATACCTAATTGCTTTTCAGCTGTTAAATAGAAACAAGCTATACGGCAACTCATTTGTACAAACCAGTTATTTTAGCAGTTTTGTGAGCAATAGCAGTTAGAATGCAGTTAAAGTACAGTTCCTTGGACAAACGCTTCGGATGAGCCAGGTCGTGACATACACGATATGTCAACACAGAAAAAAGCTAACATCATGACAAACTGCAATTTTTTTGTTTTTTTTGTTTATGGTCTGAAAAGCAGTTCTATGACATCACAGAAAACTGCTAAACAAACTGGTCCCCGATGAGTGATGGGGTCATTTGAGGGATTTAACTACTGAAGGATGCAATGAACCAGTCTTAACTAGTCACTGGTACCTTTCCTTCACAGCCATGACAAAAAAAAAAGAGTTTTTAATTTTTGACTCGTGCACTTGCTGGTCAAATAGCAGAATCTATAAAGGCGAAAACCCTATGGACAAAAACACTATAGGGTTTTCATCTGTCTTCGCGGATATTGCTACAGGACATGGTAATATTTTGGGGTTAGTGTTTTAAAATAGGGAATTCTACCAACAGCAGTACACATTAAATGGTCGAACAGAGTACTTCCTGGAGTTATGACATTAGTATGTACATGTATAGGGTGCCAAATCGTCCAACAAACTTATTATTCCTCCCAGGGGACGTTATCCATGGGAAGGTGATTTTCTTTGTGTGCGGGGGATATACCGCTACAGCAAAATGGGGCATGGTTAATGTCTTGGTGTAGTGTCTTAAAATGGAGTGTTATACTGGCATTGCATGTACAATGGTCAACAAGAATTCTATTCTAGACTTATTAACCATTGATTGCATTAAACAAGCATTGCACTCTATTTATGCTTCAGTATTAGAAACATTCTTTTGCCAAAACCTATTGTCTTACAATATTTATACTTTAATATATGTTTTATCACGTTTGAAAACTGCAATGCAAATGACACCTTTAGAAAGAAGTTTCAACCATATACACTTAATTCAGGTTACTCCTGATGGTCGCAAAACCCAAATTACTCCAGTCATAGCAATAATAAACAACAACTTACCCTGGGCTCCAACGTCGAAGGATATCTGCTGGATTTTGTTAACAGTTGCTTCCTTGGCCTTCATCTGGCAGGCAGCTGAAACAAGATTTAACCCTTTCAACCTTAACTAACTGGAATGGACCGTCATACGTTAAGTTAACCAATCAGATTGTCACAAAATGATTTACAGACTAGTCCATTTATAAGAAAGGGGTGTTTTTTGGTAAAAACAAATCAAATTACTTGCAAATAAATGTAGATCCTCAGGAGACGGTTCGTTACGAGACGGGTAATAAAGAGGTGTGTAGTGTTGAAAGGGTTAAGTGACAAGTTGAGTTATGCTATTGAGAAAATGCTGGTTGCATCTCTGAAAGTTTAATTTCTGAATGTGATGTGTGAGGGCAGTTTATAAGATGATTTGCATTGGTCAAATACATTCTCACTAATTGCGATTAGTTGGTATAAACACATGGTATGTTGTTTAGGTCCTGCATAATGGCTGTGTGCATGACGTGCTCGGTAAATATTATTTTTCATCAATATGACTGCGGTTTCTTCATTGTATCACAAAGATTTTTAAATTGAGCAGTACATATGATGTAATAAACATCAGCTGTCAGAAGACAACAAAGCGCGCCTGGTGCTGCTTTAGTTCAACAAATACCAAGAAGCTGTGTTAAATGAAATATAAATTATAACAAATTTCCCCCAATGTTAAGTTTGCGAAAGTGCTAAGATTATGACCTTGACCTTGGGGTTAGCGGGGGTCTGAGGCTCATGGATTTGGCATATCATAATAGAGAACCATTAGAGAAAGGGCTGGAAAGAGCGGTGAAAGGAAAGAGAATTATAACAAATTTACCCCAACGTTAAGTTTATGAATGCACTAAGACTGTGACCTTGAAGTTACCGGGGGACTGAACATCATGGATTTGTCACAGCATGATAGACAAGAATTCCGCCACGGAAGCGGTATCGTGCCTGCCGAGGCATTTGACCGTGAACATTACAAGTAAATAAATGACCTTGACCAGGAGAATTTGGATGTGGGGGTGTACGTAATGAAGCATCATCCCTAGACAAACATTGATGCAAAATATTATCAAAGTCTGGCAAGGGGTTAAAGAGGTATTGTGAAAAAACAGTAACTTTAACGCATTTCTGTTACAAAAGCGGTGAACATTAAAAGTAAATAAATGACATTCACCTTCAGAATTTCGATGTGTGGATGTGCGTAGTGAAGCATCATCCCTAGACAAACATTGATGCAAAATATTATCAAAGTCTGGCAAGGGGTTAAAGAGATATTGTGAAACAAGAAATGCGTCTGTCGAACGCGGATGCCACCTGCAGCATATTTGAGAAACTGTGACAAAGTGGTTAACCGAAAAGTGTGACGGACGGACGGACGGACGGACGGACGTTCAAACATTTGGGAGTTATGAGGCACCGCTATATAAAAGATCAAAGGGTTAGCTCCTAAATATCAAAGAGTTAGCTCCTAAATTTATGAGGCACCGACAATATCAAAGAGATCAAAGGTACTAACCCTTACCCTAAGCTCCTAAACCCCCGATGTTGGCCCGGACGGACGGAAGGACGGACGGACGGACGGACGCACGCACGGACAGACGATGGACGGACAGACGGACAGTCCAAACACTATATGCCACCCGTTTCTTCGAAACCAGGTGGCATAAAAACAATAAGTTTAACGCATTTCTGTTACAAAACCGGTAAACATTACAAGTAAATAAATGACCTTGACCTTCAGAATTTGGATGTGGGGGTGTGCGTAATGAAGCATCATCCCTAGACAAACATTGATGTGAAATATTATCAAAGTCTGGCAAGGGGTTAGAGATATTGTGAAACTAGAAATGTGGCCTATCGGCACACGAATGCCCCCGCTGGCAGCCAAAGAAAACGAGGCATATTTTATTATAAGCCATTTACCCGAGCGTTAAGGTTTTCAACGCACCAAGTATGTGACCTTAACCCTGGGCTTAGTGGGTGCGGGACGAATGTGGATTTGTCACAGGGCGGTAGAGGACCATTGTAGCAATGCGTGTGTGAAATGTGAAGCAGATCCGAGCAAGGAAATACAAATTATAAGCCATTTAACTGAATGTTAAGGTTTCAAACGCACCAAGTCTGTGACCTTGACACTCTGCTTAGCGGGGGCAGGACGCATGTGGATTTGTCACAGGGCGGTAGAGGACCATTGGAGCAATGCGTGTGTGAAATGTGAAGCAGATCCGAGCAAGGACACAGAAATTATAAGCCATTTACCCGAGCGTTAAGGTTGCAAACGCAAGTCTGTGACCTTGACCCTGGGCTTAGAGGTCACGGGACAAATGTGGATTTGTCACAGACCAGTAGAGAACCGTTTGGAGCAATGCATATGTGAAATGTGAAGCAGATCTAAGCAAGGAAACAGAACTTATAAGCCATTTACCCGAGCATTAAGGTTTCGAAGGCAAAAAGTATTTGACCCTGGGCTTAGCTGGGGCGGGACGAATGTGGATTTGTGACAGGACGGTAGAGGAGCATTGGAGCAATGTGTGTGTGAAATGTGAAGCAGATCCGAGCAAGGAAACAGAAATTATAAGCCATTTAACCGAGCCTTAAGGTTTTGAACGCACCAAGTCTGTGACCTTGACCCTGGACTTAGCAGGGGCGGGACGAATGTGGATTTGTCACAGGGTGGTAGAGGACCATTGGAGCAATGCGTGTGAGAAATGTGACGCAGATCCGAGCAAGGACACAGACATTATAAGCCATTTACCCAAGTTTTAAGGTTTCGAACGAACCAAGTCTGTGACCTTGACCCTGGGCTTAGCGGGGGCGGGACGAATGTGGATTTGTCACAGGTGGTAGAGGACCCATTGGAGCAATGCGTCTGAGAAATGTGACGCAGATCCGAGCAAGGACACAGAAATTACAAGCCATTTACCCGAGCGTTAAGGTTTGGAACGCACCAAGTCTGTGACCTTGACCCTGGGCTTAGCGGGGGCGGGACGAAAGTGAATTTGTCACAGGGCGGTAGCGGACCATTGGAGCAATGTGTGTGTGTGAAATGTGAAGCAGATCCGAGCAAGGAAACAGAAATTATAAGCCATTTACCCAGCGTTTAAGGTTTCAAAGCAAAGCACCAAGTCTGTGACCTTGACCCTGGGCTTAGCGGGGGAGGGACGAATGTGGATTTGTCACAGGGCGGTAGAGGACCATTGGAGCAATGCGTGTGTGAAATGTGAAGCAGATCCGAGCAAGGAAACAGAAATTATAAGCCATTTACCCAGCGTTAAGGTTTTGAATGCACCAAGTCTGTGACATTGACCCTGGGCTTAGCGGGGGCGGGACGCATGTGGATTTGTCACAGGGTGGTAGAGGACCATTGGAGCAATGCGTGTGTGAAATGTGAAGCAGATCCGAGCAAGGAAACAGAAATTATAAGCCATTTACCCAGCGTTAAGGTTTCGAACGCACCAAGTCTGTGACCTTGACCCTGGGCTTAGCGGGGGCGGGATGAATGTGGATTTGTCACAGGGCGAGGACCATTGGAGCAATGCGTGTGTGAAATGTGAAGCAGATCCGAGCAAGGAAACATAAATTATAAGCCATTTACCCAGCGTTAAGGTTTCGAACGCACCAAGTCTGTGACCTTGACCCTGGGCTTAGCGGGGACGGGACGAATGTGGATTTGTCACAGGGCGTGGACCATTGGAGCAATGCGTGTGTGAAATGTGAAGCAGATCCGAGCAAGGAAACAGAAATTATAAGCCATTTACCCAGCGTTAAGGTTTCGGGACGTACGTACGGACGGACGCCGGTAACACTATATACCCCCCTCACCATTCGGTGGCGGGGGCATAAAAACAATAACTTTAACGCATTTCTGTTACAAAACCGGTGAACATTAAAAGTAAAGAAGAATTCCGCCACGGAAGCAGTATCGCGCCTGCCGAGGCATTTGACCATGAACATTACAAGTCAATAAATGACCTTGACATTGAGAATTTGGATGTGGGGGTGTGCGTAATGAAGCATCATCCCTAGACAAACATTGATGTGAAATATTATCAAAGTGTGGCAAGGGGTTAAGGAGATATTGTGAAAAAACAATAACTTTTAACGCATTTCTGTTACAAAACCGGTGAACATTAAAAGTAAATAAATGACCTTGAGAATTTGGATGTGGGGGTGTGCATAATGAAGCATCATCCCTAGACAAACATTGATGTGAAATATTATCAAAGTCTGGCTAGGGGTTAATGAGATATTGTGAAAAAACAATAACTTTAACGCATTTCTGTTACAAAACCGGTGAACATTAAAAGTAAATACATGACCTTGACCTTGAGAATTTGGATGTGGGGGTGTGCGTAGTGAAGCATCATCCCTAGACAAACATTGATGTCTGGCAAAGGGTTAAAGAGATATTGTGAAACTAGAAATGTGGCCTGTTGGCACACGAATGCCCCCGCTGGCAGCCAAAGAAAACAAGGCATATTTGAATGTGGATTTGTCACAGGGTGGCAGAGGAGCATTGGAGCAATGCGTGTGTGAAATGTGAAGCAGATCCGAGCAAGGAAACAGAAATTATAAGCCATTTACCCAGCGTTAAGGTTTCGAAAGCACCAAGTCTGTGACCTTGACCCGGGCTTAGTGGGGGCAGGACGAATGTGGATTTGTCACAGGGTGGTACAGGACCATTGGAGCAATGCGTGTGAGAAATGTGACGCAGATCCGAGCAAGGACACAGACATTATAAGCCATTTACCCAAGTTTTAAGGTTTCGAACGAACCAAGTCTGTGACCTTGACCCTGGGCTTAGCGGGGGCGGGACGAATGTGGATTTGTCACAGGGTGGTAGAGGACCATTGGAGCAATGCGTCTGAGAAATGTGACGCAGATCCGAGCAAGGACACAGAAATTACAAGCCATTTACCCGAGCGTTAAGGTTTGGAACGCACCAAGTCTGTGACCTTGACCCTGGGCTTAGCGGGGGCGGGACGAAAGTGAATTTGTCACAGGGCGGTAGCGGACCATTGGAGCAATGTGTGTGTGAAATGTGAAGCAGATCCGAGCTAGGAAACAGAAATTATAAGCCATTTACCCAGCGTTAAGGTTTCGAAAGCACCAAGTCTGTGACCTTGACCCTGGGCTTAACGGGGGCGGGACGAATGTGGATTTGTCACAGGGCGGTAGAGGACCATTGGAGCAATGCGTGTGTGAAATGTGAAGCAGATCCGAGCAAGGAAACATAAATTATAAGCCATTTACCCAGCGTTAAGGTTTCGAAAGCACCAAGTCTGTGACCTTGACCCTGCGCTTAGTGGGGGCGGGACGAATGTGGATTTGTCACAGGGCGGTAGAGGACCATTGGAGCAATGCGCGTGTGAAATGTGAAGCAGATCCGAGCAAGGAAACAGAAATTATAAGCCATTTACCCGAGCGTTAAGGTTTTCAACGCACCAAGTATGTGACCTTAACCCTGGGCTTAGTGGGTCATCCCTAAACAAACATTGATGTGAAATATTATCAATGTCTGGCAAGGGGTTAAAGAGATATTGTGAAAAAACAATAACTTTAACGCATTTGCCTTACAAATCACCGGACGCGGACGACGCTTGGACGACGGACAACATTGCCAGCGCACGACGCGGACGATCGCGGACGACGCGGACACGCGGACGACGCGGACGACGCGGACGACGCGGACGACGCGGACGACGCGGACGACGCGGACGACGCGGACGACGCGGACGACGCGGACGACGCGGACGACGACGCGGCGACCGACGCGGACGACGACGGAAAAAGCACCGACTATAGTCACGCCTCTGCTAAAGCAGGCGCGACAAAAATCATTAGAGAAAGGCATGTGTGAAATATCAAAACGTTTGGTGAAAGGAAACAGAAATTATAAAAAAAAATCCTCCAACGTTAAATTTATACAAGAATTCCGCCATGGAAGCGGTATCGCGCCTACCGAGGCATTTGACCGTGAACATTACAAGTAAATAAATGACCTTGACCTCGAGAATTTGGATGTGGGGGTGTGCGTAATGAAGCATCATCCCTAGACAAACATTGATGTGAAATATTATCACAGTCTGGCAAGGGGTTAAAGAGATATTGTGAAACCAGATGGCCGCGGCCCGCATGTCGAGCCCGCAGAGGCATTTGATGGTCTCAGAGTGTGTTTATTTGAAGCTTGATGCCCAATAAGAATACAAAGTTTCAAGCAAATCTGACTTACGGTTACATAGATAGTAGGTATGTGAAGTCATTTGACCTTGACATAGGGACACAGGGGCTGCATGAGTGGGACACAGAATGAATATATGGATGATGACTAATAAGCATATAATGTTTCAAGTCAATGTGACTTAGGACTGCAGAGATATAAGGTATTTAAAAACTTTAACGCATATTTTGGAACGCAAACTTCTAAGTCATTTGACCTTGAACTTGGGCACAGAGGCTACATGAGTGGGATACAGCATGAATATATGGATGATGACTAATAAGTACATGAAGTTTCAAGTCAATGTGACTTAGGACTGTACAGATATAAGGTACATTGTATTTAAAAACTTTTAACGCAGATTTCGGAACGCAAACTTCTAAGTCATTTGACCTTGACCTTGGGCACAGGGGCCGCATGAGTGGGATACAGCATGAATATATGGATGATGACTAATAACTAATGTAGTAATATAAAGTAATAAGCATATGAAGTTTCAAGTCAATGTGACTTAGGACTACAGAGATATAAGGTATTTAAAAACTTTAACGCAGATTTCGGACGGACGGACGGACGGACGGACGGCCGCCGGACGTCATTGTGATCACTATGTCTCGCTTTCTGCAAGAGGGACTCGACAAAAACAATAACTTTAACGCATGTCTGTTACAAAACCGGTGAACATTAAAAGGAAATAAATGACCTTGACCTTGATAATTTGGATGTGGGTGTGTGCGTAATGAAGCATCATCCCTAGACAAACATTGATGTGAAAATATTGTCAAAGTCTGGCAAAGGGGTTAAAGAGATATTGTGAAAAAACAATAACTTTAATGCATTTCTGTTACAAAACCGGTGAATATTAAAAGTAAATAAATGACCTTGACCTTCAGAATTTGGATGTGGGGGGTGTGCGTAAGCAGATATTGCGAGACAACAAGAACGCATTTGCCTTACAAAAAAAACAGACGACGCGGACGACACGGGGACGACGACGGAAAAAGCGCCGACCATAGTCACGCCTCTGCTAAAGCAGGCGCGACAAAAAGCACTATGACTGTGACCTTGACCTTGGGAGTTAGCGGGGGTGTGATCATCATGGATTTGTCACAGCATGATAGAGACTCTTTAGAGAAAGGTATGTGTGAAATATCAAAACATTTGGTGAAAGGAAACAGAAATAATAACAAATTTCAACATAAATTTTATGAATGCACTATGACTGTGACCTTGACCTTGGAGTTAGCGGGGGTGTGATCATCATGGATTTGTCACAGCATGATAGAAAATCATTAGACAAAGCCCTGTGCGAAATATCAAAACATTTCCCCTAGCGATAAGTTTATGAAAGCACGAAGACTGTGACCTTCAACTGGGGGTTAGCGGGGGTCTCAGCATCATGGATTTGTCACAGCATAATAAAGAATCATTAGAGAAAGGCATGTTTGCAATATCCAAAGGTTTGGTGAAAGGAAACAGAATTTATAACAAATTTCCCCCAACGTCACGTTTTTGAATTGTTGAAGACGGACGCCAACTACGACACCGAGGGTATGCCATAAGCACTCATTTCTTCGAAAGGCGCGCTTATTTTGAAAGTCGAAAGTTGACGGTATTGTCAAGGAAAATCTTTCCCTGAACATTTTATCAACTTTCAACATCATTTACGGAAAATATCGTAAATTTTGTAAATACATGTATGTTTCATGATATCGCACATGTTCTTAGATACAAAATCTCATGGTTGTCTCAATTAAACAATAATTAAATATACCTTTCACTTTGTCCTTTCCCACTATGGTCACTGCCATTTCGTTGTTTCCACATTCTGAAAACGCACTCGCCAACAGCATACGTGGATTCTCATTGCACGAAACTACAACATCATGCCATTTCTTTATCATCATAAATATCGCTTCACCCACCCTTGTCATATAATTTAAATTCAATGTCTCTATTTGACTATAAGTGTAGTCCAAATACGTTCCCAGGGCTTGCCAGTCCCTTCCTAAACGGTTACTTATTTTACGGATATCTTGGTCTGAAATGCGGATGTTGGTCTCTCTGTGAGTGACTGGCTGTCTAGTATCATGGTGCAATTCTGGGGCTGGTTGTGAACGGCCGCGATCTTCTGGCTGTCTACCTGTAACATGGTTGGTTGGGTGGGTCAGTTTGGGTGGGTGGTAGAAGGTGGAAAAGGTCATAAAGAGACAGGACCAGGTTTTAAAGTCTCATCCGACTGACCAGTGGGATTGAAATACTTTTTGAAAGTATTTTTAACCCCTAGGGTGAGGATTGAACTCAAATTCCAGTAAAGTACAATGACACATCCCTAGGCCATGGCCCATCCTGGTACAAAGTGATAAACAAGTTTCATTAACCCTTTCAACCCTAAGTAACTGGAATGGACTGTGATACATTAATTTTCTGAGCAATTCAATAATGACAAAACAATTTTCAGACGAGTCCAATTATAAACAAGAGCACCGCAAAACGATGCAACGCTCGTCTGAAATTGTATCACCGAAATGATCAGCAATGTACATACAGCACATGGAAAGTGCATGAAAACATAGACCAATAGGCTGTTGCGAAAATGAGTCAAATGTAAAGGCTAACAAAGATTTAAGACCATAAAATTGCTAAGTAAAAGATAGGCCAAGGACATGGATGATTGGATGGTGTATGGGTGGATTGTGGTGAGCGATGCAAGAAAGAGGTTATGTGCAAGTGTCGTGAACATAGGCCAAGGCGATCTTGAGAAATGAATGGTGACTTGAATGTAAACATGTTAACCAAGAATTAAGAACACACAATTGCTTATAACTTCAAGTGGAAAATGTAGATCAAGGACATGGCGTGTGGATGGATTGTGAGAGTTTTTGTGATAAGTGATGAAAGGAAGCAGTTGTGTCGATGTTTTCGTGAACATAGACCAAGGGGTTGTTGAGAAAAGTACTTGAATGTAAACGTTAACAATGATTTAAGTGCATAACATTGTTTCAAGTAATTCAAGTGGAAAAAGTAGGTCAAGCACGTGGATGATAATGTGGATTGTGATGAGTGATGCACGAAGGATGTTGTGCCAACGTATCATGAACAGAGGCCAAGGGGTTGTTGAGAAATGACTCAAATGTAAAGGCCAACCAAGATCTAAGAGTATAAAATTGCTAAGTAATTCAAGCGGAAAAAGTAGGTCAAGGAAATGGATGGGTGGGTGGATAATGAGTTGGTTGTGAATGATGCAAGAAAGAAGCTGTGTTCAAGTTTCAGGACCATAGGCCAAGGTGTTGTTGAGAAGCTCAAGACATGACGCCGCGGACGATGCTGGAGTGGTGACAATAGCTATTTCAGTTTTCTTTGAAAAGGGGGTGTCTTCTTTTCTCTAAAATATATGAAAATTACAAGCAAAAAAGAGCCTATCTTCTGATGAGACGGCTGTATGCAAACATCAGCAAATAGGTAGTACTGTTGAAAAGGTTAACCATAGATTGGTCAGTAAACGAGGCTTACGGAAAACCCCCCGCGTGGGCCTAGGTACCCCTAAATATGTAAAAAGTGTCAAAGTGTGTGGGCTTATGACCACGACTCTGGGCTTAGCGGGGGCGGCACGAACGTGAATTTGTCACAGGGTGGTAGAGGTCCATTGGAGATATGCGTGTGTGATATGTGAAGCAGATCCGAGCAATTAAATAGAAGTTATAACCGATTTCTCTGATATTAAGTTTTGCAGAGCTGCCAACCCCATGTCGGTCACATGAGGAACATGGAGAGAAAAGGGGGCTATTTTCCGGAACACCACATATGTTTTCCGGAACACAAATCAGTACTCACTTATATGCATAAATTAACTTTTTTAGAGCCTTGGGCCTCGTTTCGGCCACGATGACCAACCGAAAAATCACAATTACACTGCTTGCAAGACGCAAATTCATCACCGCGCTTTGACAGGACCAAATTGGGCCATGTCTCGCTGTAATCATTGATAAACAGATGTGTTCTCCTAACTTCTTTCGATAAAAAATACCCAAATTCGTTGGCTGCACGCTTTGGAGCAGACATTTTATGAATTTACGTGATGAATAAATCAATATCGCTGAGCGCTTGAAACTACTATTACTACACAACAAGAATCGAAATGGTAAGCGCCTCGGCGAGTATGATTACGGGTAAATAAAAAAATAGGATTTATTGGCAGAATTGTGAAACAAAATTATTATTTCCAGATATTCCCGCGCTGATTTTTTAAAAAATCGTACTTTTTAATTGTTATCCGTACTTCCGTATTTATAACGTATTTTCCGGAACAAATACGGAAAAATCGTAACAGTTGGCAGCTCTGAGTTTTGTAAAGAGACTAAATATGGGACCTTTTCGATGAAAGAAATAGAAGTTATAACATATTTATCTGATGTTAAAGGTACATGCCCACTCAGTAGGCACAAAATGTTCTTTATAGGAATTAAACTAGATTGGTCAGTAAGCGAGGCTTACGGAATACCCCCCGCGTGGGCCCAGGTACCCCTAAAATATGTACAAATTTCCAAGTGTGTGGGCTTGTGACCTTGACTCTGGGATTAGCGCGAGCGGCATGAACGTGAATTTGTCACAGGGTGGTAGAGGTCCATTGGAGCAATGAGTGTGTGAAATGTGAAGCAGATCCGAGCAAGGAAATAGAAGTTATAACCGATTTCTCTGATGTTAAGTTTTGTAAAGAGACTACCGTATAACCTCGAACACAAATAAGGATTTAAGGATTATTTGTATTTGTGTTTGAAATTGGCGGTCATTGGTAAAATTATATATTTTTTTTTTTGGGGGGGGGGAGGGGGGGGGGGGGGGGGGGGGGGGGGGGGTGGGGGGGGGGGGGGGGCGTTTATTAGCAAGAAAAAAATAAAAAATAAAAAATTACCAAGGACCGCCAATTTCAAACACAAATAAGGATTTAAGGATTATTTGTGTTTGAAATTTTGAAATTGGCGGTCATTGGTAAAATAAAAAAAAATTTGGGGAAGGGGGGGTGGGGGGGGGTGGCGTTTATTAGCCAGTAAAAAAGAAAAAAAAATTACCAAGGACCACCAATTTCAAACACTAAATAAGGTATTTAAGGATTATTTGTGTTTGAAATTGGCGGTCATTGGTAAAAAAAG
>CM055280.1:1905902-1953877 GCA_029237695.1 Conchocele bisecta | reverse complement strand
GGCATTTCGCGGCAAACCAGCGATTTGCCGCAATAGGTAGGAAATTCCGCGCTGGCGAAAAACTCCGCAAAGCAAAAAATGTGCGGGTTTCGCGGTGGCTGTACTGTACATCTGTCCGTCTGTCTGCTTATTTAGTTGAAAGAGCTGGAGGCATATAGTGTTTGGACTGTGTGTCCGTGTGTCTGTCAGTCCGTCCATGTCTCCGGCACATTAAGAAGTTCGCCAGAGTTTCGAAATTCTGTCATAACTTCTATATCCTTTGAAGTGGGTGGTTAGTTAGTTGGTGAACATGACGGCGTAAATTAACGGTAGGGGTTCCTCCTTATAGGAATCACGATTTGCCTGGTTTGGCCATCTGGTAAGTTTTTATCTTTGGCTCTTTTGTTACCTGGGAGTTGAATTGGATTATTGCCCATTATAAAAGTAGTAAGAGTATTACTGATCCTACTGATTTTGGGAGGGGGCCAAGTGATTCTGGTGTGGTTAGGACCTGGCATCAGATCAGGATTATTCTGATTTCAGGGTTGAATATATTGTTTTTTTTTATGCCACCGGTCTCGAAGAGCCGGGTGGTATATTGTTTTTGGACCGTCCGTCCGTCCGTCCGTCCGTCCGTCCGGTCTGTCACACTTTTCGGTTAACCACTTTGTCACAGTTTCTCAAACTGGCCATAGCATCTACATAAGTTGCTTAATCGCTTCAATACTTCAACACTTCGTTCATTGGTATGTGTGCCACACCTGCCTTTTCATAATTTATATGACCTTCGCCTTTTGACCTTCACCAGGTTACTTAAATGACTTAACAATTTTGGTTAACCAGTTCGTCACAGTTTCTCAAAATGGCCATATAATCTACATAAGTTGCTTAATCGCTTCAATACTTCAACACATCATTCATTGGTATGTGTGCCACACCTGCCTTTTCATAATTTATATGACCTTCGCCTTTTGACCTTCACCAGGTTACTTAAATGACTTAACAATTTTGGTTAACCAGTTCGTCACAGTTTCTCAAAAATGGCCATATCATCTACATAAGTTGCTTAATCGCTTCAATACTTCAACACTTCATTCATTGGTACGTGTGCCACACCTGCCTTTTCATAATTTATATGACTTTCGCCTTTTGACCTTCACCAGGTTACTTAAATGACTTAACCACTTTGTCACAGTTTCTCAAATATGCTGCAGGTGGCATCCGCGTTCGACAGACGCAGTTCTTGTTGGTTAAGCTTTTTGGTTAAGTTTTTTGGTTAAAGTTTTTATGCCACCGGGTTTCGAAGAAACGGGTGGCATATAGTGTTTGGACCGTCCGTCCGTCCGTCCGTCGTCCGTCCGTCCGTCCGTCCGTCCGTCCGTCCGTACTTACGAGAGCTACATTGTGAGGTTGCTGTGTTGTGCTGAAACCCACCCACCGCCCTATTTAAGACACTTGGATAAGTGTTTTTCAAATATAATTAACTAATGGCTAGCTCATTTGCATATTATGCGATTTATTCCGTAAGAGAATCGTTAAGGAAGAAAATAACGGAATAAGTTGCTACATTGTGAGGTTAACCCCACAGTGTAAACATCAAAGGAAATAACCTCACAATGTAGCTCTCGTAAGAACGTCCGTCCGTCCGTCCGTCCGTCTGTCCGTCCGGGCACACATTAGGGTACTTATGGGGTAGGGGGCGTGGCCTAAGACAATGGGTTAGGGTTAGAACACAATGGAACTTAATCCGTACCCCGTAAGCCTATTGTGTCTTATGGGGTATTTCCTTTGATCTTTTATATAGCAAGTACCCCCTAAGGTCCGAAATGTAAGTTCGTCCGTCCGTCCGTCCGTCCGTCCGTCCGTCACACTTTTCGGTTAACCACTTTGTCACAGTTTCTCAAATATGCTGCAGGTGGCATCCGCGTTCAACAGACGCAGTTCTTGTTGGTTAAGCTTTTTGGTTAAGTTTTTTGGTTAAAGTTTTTATGCCACCGGGTTTCGAAGAAACGGGTGGCATATAGTGTTTGGACCGTCCGTCCGTCCGTCCGTCCGTCACACTTTTCGGTTAACCACTTTGTCACAGTTTCTCAAATATGCTGCAGGTGGCATCCGCGTTCGACAGACGCATTTCTTGTTTTATTAGCCAGGTTTTTTGAAAAAAAATCCAGGCTATTGGATTGGCGAAAGCCGGCGCGGGCGGGCGGGCGGGCGGGCGGGCGGGCGGCGCGGCGTCCACAATCAATGTTAAGTTTTCGTGTTTGAGTCCATTTCTTTGTTACTGTACCACCTAGGACCACCAAACTTTCACAGCTTCATAATCAAGGGGTGCCCACCACATATCACTATCCAACATGTTACTTTTTTTTTTATCTTGACCCATTTTTTCTGCGTAGTCGACTTAGCCATTTTCAATGTTAAGTTTTTTTTCGCGTTTTACAATGTTAAGTTTTCGTGTTTAAAGTCCATTTCTTTGGTACTGTACCACCTAGGACCACCAAACTTTCACAGCTTCATAACCAAGGGGTGCCTACCACATACAACTATCCAACATGTGACTATTTTTTCCTTCACCTATTATTTCTACGTAATTGACTTAGCCATTTTCAACGTAACTTTTTAATGTATGTCTGGTTAAAGTTTTTTGTTTTTTGGAATTAAAATTTTTCGTTACTATATCTCTGCAACTGCTTCGCTCATTACCTTGAAACTTCACATGGGTGTTTATCATCATCCATATTTTCATTCTAACCCCCAACCGTGCGGCCCCTGTGCCCAATGTCAAGGTCAAATTACTTTGAATTTTTTTGTTAAAGTTTTTTCGTGTACTATATCTCTGCAACTGCTTCACCCAATACCTTGATACTTCACATGGGTGTTTATCATATCATTGTCGCACCTGCTTGCGGAAATCGCGCGTCCTGTGCCCAATGACAAGGTCAAATTACTTTGAATTTTTTTGTTAAAGTTTTTTCGTGTACTATATCTCTGCAACTGCTTCACCCAATACCTTCATACTTCACATGGGTGTTTATCATCATTGTTGCACCTGCTTGCGGAAAGCGCGATCCTGTGCCCAATGTCAAGGTCAAATTACTTTAAATTTTTTTGTTAAAGTTTTTTTTCGTGTACTATATCTCTGCAACTGCTTCACCCAATACCATTGATACTTCACATGGGTGTTTATCATCATTGTCACACTGCTTGAAAACGCGCGATATCGTCGGCATCATTTGGCATACGTCCGTCCGTTCGTCTGGTGTGTCCGGTTAAAGTTTTTTTGGTTAAAGTTTTTCCATCTACTATCTATCTTTTTTTTTTATTTTTTTTTTTGTGTCCATGCCTCGCCCCAAGGCGCGACATGCAGGGCCACGGGCCATCTAGTATTTACAAAAAGTGGGTATAATTATTGTTATCCAAGTGTCTATGCTTGGAAAAAACCTGGCCTTCGTGGCTTTGCCTCGTTTCTTGTTGTGGGTTACATGAACTTGAACCCCCCAAACAAACAACCAAACATTCTTATCCCTTGAACGGATTACTTAAAACATTTCAACACAGTATACAGTTATACCTGTGGGGGACAAAATGCCATGTTCCCATGTTGCCCTTAATATGACATTGACTTTTGACCTTTAATTACAAACTTTGAACTTTTTCCCACATTAAAAAGTTTGCCGGAGTTTCGAAATTCTGTTATAACTTCTATATCCTTTGAAGCATTACTTAAATATTTCAACACTGTATACCTGTGGACAAATACCACACATCCATGTTTCCCTTAATATGACCTTGGCCTTTTGACCTTCAACACTTTGAACTTCTTCCAACATTAGGAAGTTCGACAGTATGGAATGCCAAATCTACATAAACTCAAATATATATTGCTAGCTCTAAATATTTTAGAGCTAGCCCTTATATATTTAAGCAAGCAATAAAACATTTCGAGCTATCTCCAATTCATTTGAAGAGCTCTCTAATTCATTTGGAGCTAGCTCTAAATCAATTAATGATATCTCAAATTGATATGTAGCGAGCATTTTATAACTTTTGATTTGGATTTGAGCTCTCTTAAATAATTTAATTTGGGAGAGTCTCTAAATAATTTGGAGAGCTATTTCTAAAATCATTTGGAGAGTTTCTCATCAAAATCATTTGGAGGAGCTCTTGATATCATTTCGAGCTTAGCTCTCAAATCAATTAATGATTAGCTCAAATTTGATTTGTAGCTAGCTTATATAAACTTGAGATTTGGAGGAGCTCTCTAAATCATTTGGAGCGTATCTCTAAATCAGTTGGTGGAGCTCTCGAATTTATTTGGAGCTAGCTCTAAATCATTTGGCGCTAGCTCTAAATCAATTAAAGATATCTCAAATTTTGATTTTGGATTTGGAGAGAAAGGGGGGGCATTATAAACTTGATTTGATGCTAGCTCCAAATGCGACTCCACGTGGGGAACTGGAGGAAAAAAAAACAATAATTAAGCGTCTCCCTTCCCGCGCTTTTAAAATCTCTGTAAGCATGTGCACCGGGCCATGAGCAACAACAACAACAGAGAACAAGATACGTTCATCATCTGACCATGGAAGATAAAACATATAATTAGCCTTATACTTTTAAATTAATTTTTTTTATTCTTTGGTAAATTCAATAATTCAGGGAGACATCGTTTTCATAGTTTCAAGCGATTTAATGCTAGCTCCAAATAAGATAATTATTGCTAGAATTTTTTTTATTCTTTGGTAAAATTCAATTTAGATTTAGAGATAGCTCCCAATGATTTAGAGAGCTCTCCAAATCAAAGTTATATAATGCTCGCTATAACTCAATTTAAGATATCATTAATTGATTTAGAGCTAGATCAAAATGATTTTGAGAGCTCTCCAAATGATTTAGAGAGCTCTCCAAATGATTTAGAGATAGCTCCAAATGATTTAGAGATACATGTAGCTCCAAATCAAAGTTATATAATGCTCGCTACATATCAATTTGAGATATCATTAACTGATTTAGAGCTAGCTCCAAATGAATTAGATCTAGCTCGAAATGTTTTATTGCTAGCAGTAAATGATTTGGAGCTAGCTCCAAATATTTATTGCTTTATAGCTAGCAATATATAGTTGAGTTTATGTAGATTTGGTGTTCCAAACGCCAGACTTTTTCAATTCTGTCATAACTTCTATATTCCTTGAAAGATTACTTAGATATTTCAACACAGCATACGTGTGAACAAATGCCACACATTCATGCTGTCCTTAATATGACCTTGACCTTTTGAAATTGACAACTTTGAACTTGTTCACACATTAATAAGTTTGCCGGAGCTTTTCATTTCTGTCATAACTTCTATATTGATTGATGAATTACTTTAATATTTCAACACATCATACTTGCGGACAAATGCCACACATCAACACTGCCCTTTATATGACCTTGACCTTCATAAATGTTATTGTGAATACTTATCACTTTGGTTAATTATGTTTGCCACAGCTTCTCCAATCTGTCACCGGGGGCATTCGTGTGCCGACAGGTCACATTTTTTGTTTACCTTCTCATTTTTTGCGGAAACACTTGGCCATTTTTTGGTGCAAAAAAGTTTCTACAAGTTTCTTCACCATGATATAACTTACATATTACTTAACGGATTGCTTCAATATTTCGACACTTGATACATGTGATCATTCGGAACACCCTCATGCCGCCGTTATCATGACCTTGACCCTTTTATCTTCAAATGTTTGTGGAAACACTTAGCCATTTTTTTGCGTCAAAAAGTTTGTACAAGTTTCTTCATCATTGTATAACAGTAATGTTACTTGATGGATTGCTTCAATGTTTGGACACTTGATACATGTAAGCATTTGTAACACACTCATGTCCCCATTAACATGTCCTTGACCTTATTGACCTTCATATGCTTGTGGAAACACTTGGCCATTTTTGTTATGTCAAAACGTTTCTTCAACCTTGACCTTTTTCGTGTTTTTAGCATGCACTTCTCTGACGGTTTTTGTGATGCTTACTTTACGCATGCCCATGATCATGTTATGGTCAAATGCCTCAGCAGGTGCGACACCGCTTCCATGGCAGAATTCTTGTGTTATTTTCCCATGCTTAGCCTTAGAGGTGAAATATGGTATTGGACCCTGTTAACCTGGTCTACAATGACCTTAGCAATTGACAGACTTAAACATCACGCATAAATAAATAAATAACCTGTGTTTTAGGCTGTGAAACAGAATGTGCCGATCGGTAGTGCAGCCAGTCAGCGTAACCCTAAACATCAAGAAGGTAATGTCTCCTTAACTGTTTGCATGCTGGGAAACTTGTGGGCTATAAATAGTTAAAAAATAGCAGACGTAAATTCAGTACATTTTAATTTATTTCCCTCCGTAAATAGCATGAATATGTCTTGGAATTTCATTAGAATGGAGTCATGCGGACTCAATTCTAATGAAATTCAAAGACATGTTTACAGAGCAATAATAAAAATACTCATAATTTGTTGGCTGTTATTTTCTCTGTTAGCATGCAAAGAGTTACCGTCTGTTTCACGAAAGCTAGCCTGCCCAAATATTACGGCTATATAAACAATTCAAAAACAATATTGTTTTTGATATTAAATTAAAGGAAACTTTAAGAATGAGCCTTCTTTTTTTATTTTTGGTGTTGGGGAAAAATTTGGTCAAATTAGGGGATAACCATGCTTTGTTTTTATACGCCCGTTTGAAAAAACGTATTATGTATTCATCTTGTACGGGCAGGCGGGCTTCGGGCGGGCGGGCACAGCTTGTCCACGCAATAACTAGAGTTGTACTTGACGGATTGTAACCAAATTTGGTATAAATGTTTATCACGGCAAGCCGAAGAAGCCTATTGATTTTCAAAAATTTCCGATGACATCTTCGCTTGGCAGCCATTTTTATTTTTCGCACTCTGTATCATTGTCCACGCAATAACTCAAGTTCTACTTCACCGATCGAAACCAAATTCGGTATTCATGTTTATCATGGCAAAAGACAAAAGAAGCCTATTGATTTTGAAAAATTTGCGATACTTATCTCCCCTTGGCAGCCATTTTCAATTTTCGCACTCTGTATCTTTGTCCACGCAATAACTCAAGTTCTGCTTGACCGATCATAACCAAATTTGGTATACATGTTTATCACGGCAAGATGAAGAAGCCTATTGATTTTGAAAAATGTGCGAATACTTATCTCCACTTGGCGGCCATTTTTAGCTCGCCTGCAGAAGAGCTTATGGCATACCCCCGGCGTCGTCGGCGTCGGCGGTCAGCGTCGGTCCACAAAACTTAATTCGTTAGGGTAAATGTCTTATAAACTTATGTTTCCTTTTCATGGAACTTCTCTTTCCCTTTGTGGAAATCTTTTCATATTTTACCCGCCCCTTCTCTGACACTCAATACATCCTTCTGCAACAAACCTACGACCCCCATTTATGCCAGGGGTCAAGGTCACGGACTTAGAAACATTAGAAAAAAAACAAAAACTTAACAAATTGTAAATTTCCTTTTTAACTTCTCTTTCCCTTTGCGGAAATCATTCATATTTTGTTTACCCATCCCTTCTCTGACAACTCATACATCATTCTGCAACAAAATCCTTACGACCCCCATTTATTGGCTAGGGCTCAAGGTCACGGACTTATTTAACTTAGAAAAAAAAAACTTAACAAATGTAAAAATTTCCTTATAAAACTTCTCTTTCCCTTTGCGGAATGGCAGTGATATTTTACCCGGCTTCTTCTCGACACTCATACATCATTCTGCAACAAACATCCAACCACCCCCCCCAATTTATGCAGGGGTCAAGGTCACGGACTTAGAATGTTCTAGGTTCATTCTAGGTCAGGGCTGACGCGGGGGGGGGTATTCCGTAAGGGGCCCCCGCTTTACTGACAAATCTAGTTCATACATGCATTCCTCAGATGGACCCTCTATCATGCTGTAGCAAATCCATGACCCACCACCACCCCAGCCCCTTACCCCAAGGTCAAGGTCACAAACTTGGCACATTCATAAACTTAACATTGGGTAAGTGTCTTATAAACTTCTGTTTCCTTTCATGGAACACCTTGTTATTTCATACATGCATTCCTCAGATGAACCCTCTATCATGCTGTAGCAAATCCATGACCCCACCACACAGCCCTTACCCCAAGGTCAAGGTCACAAACTTGGCACATTCATAAACTTAACGTTGGGGTAAATGTCTGATAACTTCTGTTTCCTTTCATGGAAAACCTTGTTATACCCCCCCCCCCCCCCTGGGGGGGTTATTACTGGAGTCAGCTTGTCCGTCCGTCCGTCCGTCTCCGTCCGTCTTTCCGTGTGTCCGTTCCGTCACAAAACTTAATTCAATTGTAAATTTGCTTTTCTTTTAACTTCTCCCTTTCCCTTTTGCGGAAATCTTTACATATTTTACCAGACTTCTCTGACACTCATACATCATTCTGCAAAAAACAAAACTATGACCCCCATTTATGCCAGGGGTCAGGTCACGGACTTAGAATGTCTAGTTTGCTTTTTTCAAAACTGGAACCACCATCGCACTTCTCCATATGTGCTGACATAGTCTTTTATTCTGAAAAGATAGTATGCGAGCTGGAATGTATGTTTTACCTTCGTTTAAGCCTAATTATTTTACCCTCCGCAAACGAAGTTGTGGGGGGGTATACTGGTAGGTTCGAGCTTGTCCGTCCGTCCGTCCGTCCGTCCGTCCAGTTCCGTCCTGGGGTTCCAACGTCCGTCTGTTTCCGGGACACTGGGTTAGGGTGGACTTGGTATGGGGGGGGTTATGGGGGCGGGGGGGGGGGGGGGGTGGACCTTAAGGGGGACATATGAAATAGACAAATGGAACTTATTCCTTCCGGTTACCCGTAAGCCTATTAGTTGTCTTACGGGGGGGTATTTCCTTTGATCTTTTAATATTAGCAAGTACCCCTACCCCCTAGGTCTGAAATGGTAAGTTCGTCGTGTTTCTGTGTTTTTTCCGTCCGTCACAAAATTTAACAACAATTGTAAATTTCCTTTTAACTTCTCTTTCCCTTTGCGGAAATCTTTCATATTTTTACCCGCCCTTCTGTGACACTCATACATCATTCTGCAACAAACCTACGACCCCATTTATGCCAGGGGTCAAGGGCACGGACTTATAAAACTTAGGAAAAAAACTAAAAAAAACTTAAAAAACAAATGTAAATTTCCTTAAAAACTTCTCTTTCCCTTTGCGGAATGCGGAATGCAGTGATATTTTTACACGGCCCTTCTTCTAACACTCGTTACATCATTCTGCAACAAAACCTACGACCCCCCATTTATGCCAGGGGTCAAGGTCACGGACTTAGAATGTCTAGTTTGCTTTTTTTTCTTCGACTGGACACCATCGCACTCTCCATATGTGCTGACATATAGTCTTTTATCTGAAAAATTGATTAGTATGCGAACTGGAAATTCATTCTAGGTCAGGGCTGACGCGGGGGGTATTCCGGTAAGCCCCCGCTTACTGACAAATCTAGTTCATTTCTAGGTCAGGGCTGACGCGGGGGGGGGGGGGGGGGGGGGGGGGGGGGGGGGGGGGGTATTCCGTTAAAGCCCCCCGCTTGGCTTGACAAATCAAAATAGTTATTTCATACTGCATTCTCAGATGACCCTCTATCATGCTGTAGCAAATCCATGACCCAACCACCACCCAAGCCCTTACCCCAAGGTCAAGGTCACAAACTTGGGCAACATTTCATAAAACTTAAACATTGGGTAAGTAAGTCTTATAACTTTTCTTTTTGTTTCCTTTCATGGAAAACACCTTGTTATTTCATTACATGCATTCCTCAGATGACCTCTATCATGCTGTAGCAAATCCATGGGACCCACACCAGCCTTACCCAAGGTCTAAGGTCACAAACTTGGCACATTCATAAACTTAACGTTGGGTAAATGTCTGATAACTTCTGTTTCCTTTCATGGAAAACCTTGTTATACTCCCCCCCCCCCCACCCCCCCCCCCTGGGGGGGTATACTGGAGTCAGCTTGTTCCGTTCCGTCCGTCCGTCCGTCCGTCCGTCCGGCTTTCCGTGTGTCCGTCCGTCACAAAACTTAACAATTGTAAATTTGCTTTTAACTTCTCTTTCCCTTTGCGGAAATCTTTCATATTTTACCCGCCTTTCTTCTGACACTCATTACATCATTCTGCAAAAAAAAACATCCTATGACCCCCATTTATGCCAGGGGTTTCCAAGGTCACGGACTTAGAATGTCTAGTTTGCATTTTTTTTTTTCACTGGAACCCCACCATCGCACTCTCCATATGTGCTGACATAGTCTTTTATCTGAAAAAGATAGTATGCGGAAAGCTGGAATGATGTTTACCTTCGTTTAATGCCAATAATTACCCCTACCCCTCCGCAACGAAAGTTTGTGGGGGGGGGGGGGTATTGGTGGAGTCAGCTTGTCCCGTCCGTCCGTCGTCCGTCCGTCTGTCCGTTGTTTCTGTGTTTCGTCCGTCACAAAAACTTAACAATTTGTAATTTAACCAAAATTTTAACTTCTCTTTTCCCTTTTGCGGAAATTTCCTTTCATAATTTTTTTATTCCCACCCCTTCTGTGACACTCATACATCATTCTGCAACAAACCAAAAAAAAAAAAACCCTACGACCCCCATTTTTTTTTTATTTGCCAGGGGTCAAGGTCACGGACTTATAATCTTAGAAAAAAAACTAAAACTTAACAAATGTAAAATTTCCTTATAACTTCTCTTTCCCTTTGCGGAATGCAGTGATATTTTACACGGCCCTTCTCTAACCACTCATACATCATTCTGCAACAAACCTACGGACCCCCCATTTTTATGCCAGGGGTCAAGGTCACGGACTTAGAATGTCTAGTTTGCTTTCTTCAACTGGAAAAACCACCAATCGCACTCTCCATATGTTGCTGACATAGTCTTTTATCTGAAATGATTAGTATGGCGAGCTGGAATTCATTCTAGGTCAGGGCTGACGCGGGGGGGTATTCCGTAAGCCCCCGCTTCTTACTGACAAAATCTAGTTCAATTCTAGGTCAGGGCTGACGCGGGGGGGGGGGGGGGGGGGGTGGTGGTATTCCGTAAGCCCCCGCTTGCTGACAAATCTAGTTTATTCATACAATGCATTCCTTCAGATGACCTCTATCATGCTGTAGCAAATCCATGACCCATTTACCCATGCCTTTACCCCAAGGTCAAGGTCACATAACTTGGGCATTTTTTCATTCATACTTAACGTTGCGGGTAAATTGTCTTATAAACTCTGTTCCCTTTCATGGACCACCTTGTTATTTCATACATGGCATTCCTCAGATGACCCTCTATCATGCTGTAGCAAATCCATGAACCCACCAACACAGCCCTTTACCCCAAGGTCAAAGGTCACAAACTTGGGCATTTGGCACAATTCATAAACTTTAACGTTGGGTAAATGTCTGATAACACTTCTGTTTCCTTTCATGGAAAAACACCTTGTTTTATTTCATACATGACATTCCTCAGATGACCCTCTATTCATGCTGTAGCAAAAATCCATGACCCACCACACAGCCCTTACCCAAGGTCAAGGTCACAAACTTGGCACATTCATAAACTTAACGTTGGGGTTTTAAATGTCTTGATACTCTTTTCTTGTTTCCTTTCATGGAACACCTTGTTTATTTCTATAACATGCATTCCTCAGATGACACTATCATGCTGTAGCAAAATCCATGGACCCACCACCCAGCCCTTACCCCAAGGTCAATGGTCACACAACCATTGGCACATTCATAAAACTTAATTAGTTGGGTAAATGTCTTATAACTTCTGTTTCCTTTCATGGAACACCTTGTTATTTCATACATGCATTCCTCTAGATGGACCTCTATTCATGCTGTAGCAAATCCATGACCCCACCACCCAGCCTAACCCCAAGGTCAAGGTTTACAAAACTTAGCACATTCATAAAAACTTACGTTGGGGTAAAAATTTAATTTCTTTATAAGATTTGTTTCCATTCATGGGAACACCTTGATTTTTATCCTACATGCATTCCTCAGATGACCCTGTATCATGCTGTAGCAAATCCCATTGGGGGGGACCCACCACCCCTAGCCCTTACCCCAAGGTCAAGGTCACAAAAAACTTAGCACATTCATAAACTTAACATTGGGGGGGGTATATGTCTTATAAACATCTGTTTTCTTTAATGGAAACGCCTTGATCATACATAACAATGCATTCATCTGATGATACTCTTTATCATATCATGCTATAGCAAAAATTCCCATGGTCCCACTGCCCCAACCCAATCGTTTACCCCAAGGTCAAGGTCAACAGGGTCACAAAAAAACTTAGCATGGTTCATAAACAATTAACGTTGGGGTAAAAATGTTGTGTAACTTCTGTTTATTTTACAGGAAACGCCTTCATATCATACATTTATGCATTCATTGATGATACTCTATGCTTGTTTAGCTGTAGCAATTCAATGACCCCACCGCCCACCCCTTACCCCAAGGTCAAGGTCACAAAACTTGGACAAACATTCATAAACTTAACATTGGGGTAAATGTCTGATAACAAACTGTTTCCTTTGATGGAACGCCTTGATATTTCATACATACATTCCTCGATGACCCTCTATCATGCTGTAGCAAATCCACAACCACCACCTAACCCTTACCCCAAGGTCAAGGTTCACAAACTTAGCATGTTCATAAACTTTTACATTGGGGGTAAATGTTTGTGTAACGTCTGTTTCTTTACACTTTGAACGCTTTGATATTTCATACATGCATTCATTCTGATGATCCTCTATTGTGCTACAGGCAAAATCCATGACCACCCCACCCTTTCCCCAAGATCAAACATCATCAAAACTTAATTAACGTTGGAGTAAATGTCTTTTTGGTATAACAATTCTGTTTCTTTGGGAACAGGGAAACACCTTCATATTTCATACATGCATTCATTCTGATGATTACTCTTTTATTTGTGCTTACACGCAAATGGCATTGACCCCCACCCCCACCCTTTCGGCCCAAGGCCAAGGGTCACAAACTTATAGCACAATTTATACATGCATTCCTCATGTGAATAGCTATCATGCTATAGAAAATCCACCAAAACCCTTACTTGTGTTCATAAATTCTTAACGCTGGGTTTGTTTTAATTTTGTTTTCCTTCTCTTTTCAGGGAGGGCGCCATTGATATTTTTCACACCATACATTTTCATCTTAATATGCTATTTCTTATGCTATATCAATCCACGGGACCCACCTTCCACCACTGACCTTCAATGTCAAGGTGTCCACCGCACACCCTTATTCCCAAGGTTCAATGGTTATAATATTATCATGTTTTTTTTATAAAACAACTGTGACAAGTTTGAATGAAGGCTGCCAACAGGCGAGCTTCGTTGTCTTCTGACAACTCTTGTTAATTTTCGCACTCTGTATCCTTGTCCACACAATATAATAACTCAAGTTCTACTTCACCGATCAAAACCAAATTCGGTATACATGTTTATCACGTCGAGACGAAGAAGCCTATTGATTTATCTCCCCTTGTGATTACTTATCTCCCCTTGGCGGCCATTTTTAATTTTCTGACTCCGTGTCCTTGTCCACGCAATAAGTCAAGTTCTACTTGACGGATCGTAACCAAATTTGGTTAACATGTTTATCACGTCAAGATGAGTTATCTCCCTTGTTGACTGGGCCTTGCCTCGGACGGGCGTATATTATTGTGTTAAAACTTCGGCACTTCTTGTTCATCAATAACAAAAAGTGACCCTCCCCAATTTCTTTTGTTTGATTAAATTCCATCAAATATTGATTTAAAAATGAAAAAAATCGAGTTTGTTTCCTATGGGAAAAAGAAGATTAAAGCAGTGGGGGAGGAGTCAAAAAAATGAAATATTTTGGAAATTGACTTCCGAAAAAGAGGATAAGGAAGTGGAAGGGGCAAGTCGGGGAGGGAGGTCGAAAAAAAAATATTTTGGAAATTGACTCCGAAACCTGGCTAGATAGCTTGGAAATGATGTTACTAAGAAAACAAAAGTTAGATTTTGAAAATCGTTCCGCAAATAAAAAAAAAAAAAAATTATTTAAAAAATCTGTTTTTAGCCCCCATGTTAAATTCCCATAGGAAAATATTTTTTTTCGCAATAAAATCAATATTTACGGAATTTCATCAAATAAAAGAAATTGGGGAGGGTGACTTTTTTGTTATTGATGAAAAAGTACTTATATTTAAATATATTTAAGAGTTAATGTGTTTAATGGCCAAAAGATCGTCGGCAGCAAAACGTGGAACGGACAGTAATTGTGGTGTCAAATAATTTCTGTCTATATTACGATTTTCACATGTTTGCTGAGAACATTATTGATTATATAAACTGTTGAACTTTTAAATTCTGGGTTGCTCACTGTAACGTCAGTCTCAATAACTTTTGTAGCACAATACTACCAGAAACTTCATAAGGGTTTGCTCCGGCATTGGGAATATGTTGTAAGTAATAGTAAGTAATTTAATGCCGTTCTTTCATTGGTCGACAAACTAGGGTAACCGATAAATGCACATGCAGTTTACCAAAGAATGTATCTTTTAATTATAAACCGTCTCTCTAGACTTTTTCATCAACCCTTGTGTATCATAATCTGTGTGCATGTGCAAGAGTCCCAACCTCTAACATTGTTATAAACAATGTATGGTCTTTTTTCTCAGTCGGCAGCCCACACAACTCCTCTGAAACCGTTCCGTCGATTGATCTGAAACTATACACACGTCTTCTACACATATTGAAGATGTGCACCTTGGTGTTTTTATGCCGGAAAAAGGGAAAAAAAAATTTTTTTAACAAAAAATTTTTTTTTTTTAACAAAAAATATCACCTTTTTAACTTAGCCATTTTTTCTACACTTTTCTATACAATTCTATATATGGTACAGAGTTTGTGTACACAACTCCTCCGAAACCGTTCAGTCAATCGATCTGAAACTATATACACGTCTTCACATATTGAAGATGTGCACCTTGGTGTTTTTATGCCGAACAAATATTTTTTAACAAAAATATCACCTTTTTAACTTAGCTATTTGTTCTATACTTTTCTATACAATTCTATATACGGTACAGAGTTTGTGTACACAACTCCTCCGAAACCTTTCAGTCGATCGATCTGAAACTATACACACGTCTTCTACACATATCGAAGATGTGCACCTTGGTGTTTTTATGCCGCAAAAATATTTTTTAACAAAAATATCACCTTTTTAACTTAAGCCATTTTTTCTACATTATTGTATCCAATTCCCTATCATTTCTACATTACACTCTTCTTTTCTATCTCTGCCTAAATTAGTATACATATTTAGCACAACGAGATGAAGAAATAATGCTATAGACTTTCAAATTCTCATTAATGTTTCTTGCCTTGGTGACAGCTTCACATTTCTGCATCTTCGCTGTCTAGCCCATATTCGATGGGCGTATTTTGTGACTTGCGGAACTCTTGTTAATACACGCTGTTAAAGGACGGTACATGCCCACTCAGTAGGCACAAACATTTTTTGTGGTGGATTACAGTTAAAATTCTGCTATTAATTATAGAGTGCGGGGGGAAAGGGGGAAAGGGAAACGGAAAAGTGTCGTCTGCTGTTGTTCAATATTTTGTCTTTATTCACAATAAAACATGGTTTGGCAGCACTTTATAATAAAAAATTACAAGTGCCCACTATATAGATATAATCATTTAGTAATATATATTTTCCTGATAGTGACTTGGGTGGTATCAAGCTATTTTCATATGCAAATGAGGCATGATATTTTTTAATTATTTATACTACTTAAATTCGTCATTGCACATCAAAAAATAAATACAGAATAGTAATGTCCATTAACATTTTAAGGAAACACGGAAAAACTGTGGAAGGAGACAACCGTGCTTTATAGTAGGGAAACAGACGAGATCGAACAATCGAGAAGTAAGTCTGAAATTAAAGAATGAGCCTTCTTTTTATTTCGTGAAATTTGTTCAAATATTGATTTTATTACGAAAAATTTATTTCTCTGGGAATTTAACATGGGGGAAAAGGAGGTGGAGTAGCTGACGGAGCAGTCAATAAACCAAACCATTTGGAAATTGCTTCCGAAACCTGGCTAGATAGCTTGGAAACGATTTAACTAAGAAAACAAAAGTTAAATTTTGAAAATCGGTCCACTACTTCTGAAATTAGAAAAATTTCCCCATGTTAAATCCCCATAGACAACTTCACTCTATAAAATAAAATCTATATTGGACCAAATTTCACGAAATAAAAAGAAGGCTCATTCTTAACAATAATGTTTTTGCATTGTTTATGTAGCATTAACATTTGGGCAGCTGTCATGAAACAGACAGTAGTTTGACAAATGACGAGATCACACAATTAAGACATAAGTCTGACATTTGTGGATACAGTAAAGTTCTGCTATTAATCCTTAGAGCGCAGGATAACAAAAAGTGTCATCTGCTGTTGTTTAATATTTTGTCTTTATTCACAATAAAACATGGTTTGGCAGCACTTCAGAATCATATCCATTGGAAATCATTCTAAAGCATTGTCAAAACATGTTTTTTATAAGAAAAATGGAATATAAAAAATAAACAGCAAAGAAAAGTTTTCTTATTAGTGAGTCGGTCTTATTACCGGTGGTCACCAGGAAATTCTCCTCCCTGGAAATCTTCTCCCCCCCCCCCTTCCCCCCAGATTTACGATTTAACTAAGAAAACTTAAAATTAACATTTTGAAAATCGGTCCACAATTTCTAAAATTAGAAAAAATTTCCCCATGCTCATTTAACATGCGGAAATTGTATTTTCGTAATAAAATCAATATTGGACCAAATTTCACGAAATAAAAAGAAGGCTCATTCTTAACAATAATATTTTTGCATTGTTTATATAGCCGTAAAATTTGGGCAGCTGTCGTGAAACAGTCAGTACTTTGACAAATGACGAGATCACACAATTATGACGTAAGCCTGAAATTTGTGGATACAGTAAAGTTCTGCTATTAATCCTTAGAGCGTGGGATAACGAAAAGTGTCAATTTAGCATTGTAAGGGTTAAGACCGCTTGTGGGTCTGAAGAAAAGTTGTCTTATTAGTGAGTCGGTGTTATCACCAGAACTGAGTAGAGACCAAATCCGTAAATATTTGCATGTTGGAAATTTGTGGGCTATGCACTACATAGTAAATTGCCAAGGGAGGAGGAGATGCACAGATATAAGCCAACTTCCAAGTCATTTCTCAAGGCGAAAGAAAAACTAAAGCCACTCTCTGATGCTAGTGACATGCCAGCAGGTATATACAGAGCTCCAGATAAGTTTTGTATCTAATGAGTATTATACCCCCATATTTGAAATTCAATGCGTATTTTACTTTTACGAATGTCTTATTGATTTTCTTCATTATTAAATAGGGAACAAATGATAAGAAATTAAATAAATTTTAAAATTCACTTATTTGAGCTGCAAACAGTGTTTTTCATCTCAACTAAGTAAATTTTCAACTTTATTACAGTATTTTCACTACTCAATTTGAAAATCAATGCGTATTTTCGCATTGCAGTGAGTATTTTGTTATCTCACTTTGGATAATCAATGCATATTCTGCTAAAATAAGTGCGTAAAATACGCCAATACGCACCTTATCTACAGCTCTGAGTATATATACTGTATTTCCCTTAAGTATTTGGACAACCATTTATTTTGGGAAACATATAAATGTATATGGTTTCCAAACAGTGAGCGTGCCATTATTTAGGGTTAGTATGGCAGTAGTGGTCTAATCACAATAACAAATGTATTTGGATATAATTTGTTTTGGGAAATCAAATGTTGTCCAAATATTTAGGGTTAATACGATAAGTGTTTGCGACTATGTTGCTTTGTTTTGCGTACACCTGACGTCTGAACACCCAAGGTCAAGGTCACTGACCTTGACAGTTAAATTTTGGAAAATACGAATCAAGACATTTTGTGCGTATGAATACAGCAGCTATATTTTTAGCCAGGTTTTTTGAAAAAAATCCAGGCTATTGGATTGGCGAAAGCCGGGCGGGCGGGCGCGGGCGGCCGGCGGGCGGGCGGCGGGCGGCGTCCACAATCAATGTTAAGTTTTCGTGTTTTGGAGTCCATTTCTTTGTTACTGTACCACCTACACCTTTAGGACCACCAAACACTTTCACGACAACATTTCCACAGCTTCATAATCAAGGGGTGCCCACCACTATCACTATCCAACATGTTACTAACTTCACCCTACGCGTAATCGACTTAGCCATTTTCAATGTTAAGTTTTCGCGTTTTTTTTTTACAATTGTTAGTTTTCGTGTTTAAGTCAAATTTCTTTCGTACTACCACCTAGCCACCAAACTTTCACAGCTCATAATCAAGGGTACACCACCATATCACTATCCAACATGTTACTAACTTCACCCATTTTTCGCGCATTCGACTTAGCCATTTTCAATGTTAATTTTCGCGTTTACAATGTTAAGTTTTCGTGTTTAAGTCCATTTCTTTGGTACTGTACCACCTAGGACCACCAAACTTTCACAGCTTCATAACCAAGGGGTGCCTACCACATACAACTATCCAACATGTGACCATTTTTTTACCTTCACCTATTATTTCTACGTAATTGACTTAGCCATTTTCAACGTTAACTTTTAACGTACGTCTGGTTAGAGTTTTTTGGTTAAAACTTTTTCGTTATACTATATCTCTGCAACTGCTTCACCCAATACCTTGATACTTCACATGGGTGTTTATCATCATTGTCGCACCTGCTTGCTGAAAAGCGCGATCCTGTGCCCAATGTCAAGGTCAAATTACTTTGAATCTTTTTGTTAAAGTTTTTTCGTGTACTATATCTCTGCAACTGCTTCACCCAATACCTTGATACTTCACATGGGTGTTTATCATCATTGTCGCACCTGCTTGCGGAGCGCGATCCTGTGCCCAATGTCAAGGTCAAATTACTTTGAATTTTTTTGTTAAATTTTTTGTTTTTTTGTGTACTATATCTCTGCAACTGCTTCACCCAATACCTTGATACTTCACATGGGTGCTTATCATCATTGTCGCACCTGCTTGCGGAAAGCGCGATCCTGTGCCCAATGTCAAGGTCAAATTACTTTGAATTTTTTTGTTAAAGTTCGTTTTTTTGTGTACTAATATCTCTGCAACTGCTTCACCCAATACCTTGATACTTCACGTGGGTGTTTATCATCATTGTTCCACCTGCTTGCGGAAAGCGCGATCCTGTGCCCAATGTCAAGGTCAAATTACTTTGAATTTTTTTGTTAAAGTTTTTTCGTGTACTATATCTCTGCAACTGCTTCACCCAATACCTTGATACTTCACATGGGTGTTTATCATCATTGTTGCACCTGCTTGCGGAAAGCGCGATCCTGTGCCCTATGTCAAGTTCAAATTACTTTGAATTTTTTTGTTAAAGTTTTTTCGTGTACTATATCTCTGCAACTGCTTCACCCAATACCTTGATACTTCACATGGGTGTTTATCATCATTGTCGCACCTGCTTGCGGAAAGCGCGATCTGTGCCCAATGTCAAGGTCAAATTACTTTGAATCTTTTTCTTAAAGTTTTTTCGTGTACTATATCTCTGCAACTGCTTCACCCAATACCTTGATACTTCACATGGGTGTTTATCATCATTGTCGCACCTGCTTGCGGAAAGCGCGATCCTGTGCCCAATGTC
The DNA here is from genome assembly GCA_029237695.1 of Conchocele bisecta. Lineage (NCBI taxonomy): Eukaryota > Metazoa > Mollusca > Bivalvia > Lucinida > Thyasiridae > Conchocele > Conchocele bisecta. Next base: position 1,934,101 of record CM055280.1, on the reverse strand, counting down.
AAGGTCAAATTACTTTGAATTTTTTTTGTTAAAGTTTTTTTGTGTACTATATCTCTGCAACTGCTTCACCCAATACCTTGATACTTCACATGGGTGTTTATCATCATTGTTGCACACTGCTTGCGGAAAGCGCGATCCTGTGCCCAATGTCAAGGTCAAATTACTTTGAATTTTTTTTGTTAAAGTTTTTTCGTGTACTATATCTCTGCAACTGCTTCACCCAATACCTTGATACTTCACATGGGTGTTTATCATCATTGTTGCACCTGCTTGCGGAAAGCGCGATCCTGTGCCCTATGTCAAGTTCAAATTACTTTGAATTTATTTGTTAAAGTTTTTTCGTGTACTATATCTCTGCAGCTGCTTCACCCAATACCTTGATACTTCACATGGGTGTTTATCATCATTGTCACACCTGCTTGCGGAAAGCGCGATATCGTCAGCATTTTGGCATACGTCCGTCCGTTCGTCCGTACGTCCGGTTAAAGTTTTTTGGTTAAAGTTTTTCCATCTACTATATCTATTTTTTTAGTGTCCATGCCTCGCCCCAAGGCGCGACATGCAGGCCACGGCCATCTAGTCTACAAAAAGTGGGTATAATTATGTTATCCAAGTGTCTATGCTTGGAAAAAACCTGGCCTTCGTGGCTTTGCCTCGTTTCTTGTTATATTTCCTGATGGTCTGCTGCACACCACGCGCCACATCTGACATACCGATGCTGTGTATTGATGAATCGTTAGTCGATACAGAGCCGCCAGAAACCACGCAGCATATCTGACACACCGATGCTATCACGGTGTATTGAGGGATTATTATTTCCTGCGCTGTTGATTAGATCCAGCCGCTACTTTTTTGGCTCATTCTCTCCCAGGCACAAAGAGTTGGATAGTAATGTTGGTTTATTGTCGTAGGTGTGATGGTGTGGGTGTGATGGTTGGTCAATAATATTAATTTTGTTGTTTTCATACACGGTGAAACAATTGTTTGAAGTCTGTTGATGTAGCTGGCTGCCAGACATCACAATTGTCGGTGTCTTATAAATATTTATTTAATATGTCTTTATTATTTGAACGTATAATTGATTGATTGAAACCTTAACGCTCGGGTAAATGGCTTATGATTTCTGTTTCCTTCCTCTGATCTGATTCACATTTCACACACGCATTGCTCCAATGGTCCTCTACTGCCCTGTGACAAATCCACATTCGTCCCGCCCTCACTAAGCGCCGGGTCAAGGTCACAGACTTGGTGCGTTCGAAACCTTAACGCTCGAGTAAATGGCTTATAATTTCTGTTTCCTTGCTCAGATCTGCTTCACATTTCACACATGCATTGCTCCAATGCTCCTCTACCGCCCTGTGACAAATCCACATTCGTCCCACCCCCGCTAAGCCCAGGGTCAAGCTCACAGACTTGGTGCGTTCGAAACCTTAACGCTCGGGTAAATGGCTTATAATCAAATATGCCTCGTTTTCTTTGGCTGCCAGCGGGGGCATTCGTGTGCCGACAGGCCACATTTCTAGTTCGGATATGCTTCACATTTCACACACACATTGCTACAATGGTCCTCTACCGCCCTTTGACAAATCCACATTCGTCCCGCCCCCGCTAAGCCCAGGGTCAAGGTCACAGACTTGGTGCGTTCGAAATCTTAACGCTCGGTTAAATGGCTTATAATTTCTGTTTCCTTGTTCGGATCTGCTTCACATTTCACACACGCATTGCTTCACATTTCACACACGCATTGCTCCAATGATCCTCTACTGCTCTGTGACAAATCCATATTCGGCCCGCTCCCGCCAAGCCCAGGGTCAAGGTCACAGACTTGGTGCGTTCGAAACCTTAACGCCTCGGTGTTAAAGATACCTTAGAATTCTGTCCTTCTGCTCGATCCTGCCCTTCACATTTCACACACGTCATTGCTCCAATGGGATTCCATTAAACTATCGCCCTGTTGTGACAAATCCACATTCGTCCCGCCCCCGTTAAGCCCAGGGTCAAGGTCACAGGCTTTTTTTGCGTTTGAATCCTTAACGCTCGGGTAAATACCTTATTATGCCCCCGCCATCGAATGGTGAGGGGGGGCATATACTGTTTCCTTTTTCGGATATACTTCACATCATCTCACACACACATTGCTCCAATGGTCCTCTACCATCCTGTGACAAATCCACATTCATCCCGCCCCCGCTGAGCCCAGGGTCAAGGTCACAGACTTGGTGCGTTAGAAACCTTAACGCTCGGGTAAATGGCTTATAATTTCTGTTTCCTTGTTTGGATCTGCAATACATTTCACACACGCATTGCTCCAATGATCCTCTACCGCTCTGTGACAAGTCCACATTCGTCCCGTCCCCGCCAAGCCCAGGGTCATGGTCACAGACTTGGTGCGTTTGAAACCTTAACGCTCGGGTAAATACCTTATTATGCCCCCGCAATCGAATGGTGAGGGGGGCATATAGTGTTACCGGCGTCCGTACGTACGTCCGTCGGTCCGGGCTAACATTGGGGGTTTAGGGGCTTGGGGGAGGAGCCTAAAACAATAGAATACAATAGATTTATTCTGTTAGCCCCTAAACCTATTGTAGTTTAGGGGCTATTCCTTTGATCTTTTAAAGAACAAATAGCCCATAAACCCAAAAAGACCGTCTCGAAACCTTAACGCTCGGGTAAATCAAGGGCGGATTCAGGGGGAGGGGAGCGGACCCGGCGCGCGCCCCCCCCCCCCCAAAATTCGCCGAGTAAAGATTTTTTACAAGTTACAAGGCACGTTTCTACGTTCGCGTTGTGAATTTATTGTTTATTGGGTTTTTTTTGCTCCAAAATGCGCCAGAACGCAGGAAATGCGATGTAGATTTCAAAAATGCCCCCGGACCCCCCTAGCTCGTTCGATAATATAGTCAAGTATTGCAAAATAGTTACGCCCCCCCTAACCCGAAATCCTGGATCCGCGCCTGTAAATGGCTTATAATTTCCTTGCTCGTTTCACATTTCACACACACATTGCTCCAATGGTCCTCCACCGCCCTGTGACAAATCCTCAGTTCTTTTGCTGCCAGTGGGGACATTCGTGTGCCGATAAGTCACATTTCTAGTAACATCTGTTTCCTTTCATGGAACGCCTTGATATTTCATACATGCATTCCTCAGATGACCCTCTATCATGCTGTAGCAAATCCATGACCCACCACCCAACCCTTACCCCAGGGTCAAGGTCACAAACTTAGCACATTCATAAACTTAATGTTGGGGTAAATGTCTTATAACATCTGTTTCCTTTCATGGAACACCTTGATATTTCATACATGCATTCCTCAGATGACCCTCTGTCATGCTGTAGCAAATCCACGACCCACCACCCAACACTTACCCCAAGGTCAAGGTCACAAACTTAGCATGTTCATAAACTTAACAGGGTAAATGTTGTGTAACTTCTGTTTATTTACAGGGAACGCCTTCATATTTCATACATGGATTCATCTGATGATTCTCTATCGTGCTATAGCAAATCCATAACCCACCGCTTTTCCCTTACCCCAAGGTCAACGTCACAAACTTAGCACATTCATAAACTTAACGTTGGGTAAATCTCTTATAAGTTATAACATCTGTTTTCTTTCATGGAAATCCTTGATATTTCATACATGCATTCCTCAGATGACCCTCTATCATGGTGTAGCAAATCAACTACTCACCACCCATCCCTTACCCCAAGGTCAAGGTCACAAACCTAGCACTTTCATAAACTTAACGTTGGGGTAAAAGTTGTGTAACTTCTGTTTATTTATAGGGAATACCTTCATATTTCATACATGCATTCATCTGATGATACTCTATCATACTATAGCAAATCCATGACCCACCTCCCACCCCTTTCCCCAAGGTCAAGGTCACAAACTGAGTACATTCATAAACTTAACGTTGGGGTAAATGTCTATAACATATGTTTCCTTTCATGGAACTCCTTGATATTTCATACATGCATTCATCTGATGATACTCTATTGTGCTATAGCAAATCCATGACCCAGCCCTTACCCCAAGGTCAAGGTCACAAACTGAGTACATTCATAAACTTAACGTTAGGGTAAATGTCTTATAACATCTGTTTCCTTTCATATGGAACACCTTGATATTTCATACATGCATTCATCTGATGATACTCTATTGTGCTATAGCAAATCCATGACCCAGCCCTTACCCCAAGGTCAAGGTCACAAACTGAGTACATTCATAAACTTAACGTTGGGGTAAATGTCTTATAACATCTGTTTCCTTTCTTGGAACACCTTGATATTTCATACATGCATTCATCTGATGATACCCTATCGTGCTATCGCGAATCCATGACCCACCGCCCACCTCTTGCCCCAAGGTCAACGTCACAAACTTAGCACATTGATGACCCTCGGCCACCCCCACGTACAACAACAACAACAATAACAACTACGACAAAGTTGACAACAACTGCATATAGAGGTACTGACATTATATTTCATAGCCAGAGATAGTATACATTGTTTAAAAGTAAGCTAAATATTGATGTATTTCCAAGGCCCGTACGCAGGGGTGGGGGTGCGACGGGTGCTTACGCACTCCCCTTAATCCGCCTAGATTTGTCCGTGGATGTGTAAAAAGACCGTCAATAACGTACCCCCCTATATAAATTCATGCATACGGGCCTGTTTCCACCATCATTTTCGACAAATACAAACTAGAAAATTCACAGAAGTTTCGATGAATGGCAAAATTTAAAGACTTTTATGGCATTTATCAATTTGAGACACGCCATATGATTTTGTACCATATGATTTTGAACAACCTTACCTATTTCACCAACATTGTAAAGTATCCTTTGAGGGAGTAATCATTTATTTTTTCAGAAACGCATTATTTCATATAGAACTAACTACTGCATATATTTGATGATTAAAAGTAAGCAGAATTATTATACTGATTTTTTTGCATTATCACAGCCAAAATGGCTGTGATTATGTAATGAATTCAGAAAAATAAAAATTAATAAATTTCTCCTAAAATTGAAAATTTCTCCCTCAAAGTATACTTTACTAGATAAGTATACTTTGCAATGTTGGTGAAATAGGCTACATATATGACATTATGTTATCAGACAGTTTGTTACCTGATAAATCAGTGTAATACTTATAGGTTATTTGATGTGTATGTGGGTAGATGCACGAGTTACGCAGCGATTTTGCGCGACTTTAGCAGCGCAATATCGTTGCGCAGCGGAACGAATGGCATATATCCATATACAAATCAAATAAACCATTTTATTGTCGCGCCCGCTTGCGGAAAGCGCGATATAGTTGGCCGTTTGACGTACGTACGTACGTACGTACGTACGTACGTACGTGTGTGTCCGGTTAAAGTTTTTGGTTAAATTGTTTGGTTAAGTTCTTTGGTTAAAGTTTTTGGTTAAGTTTTTTGGTTAAAGTTTTTGGTTAAAGTTTTTCGTTATACTATATCTCTGCAACTGCTTTGCCCATTACCTTGAAACTTCACATGGGTGTTTATCATCTATATTTTCATTCTATCCCCCTCCCGTGCGGCCCCTGTGCCCAATGTCCAGGTCAAATTACTTTGAAGTTTTTGGTTAAGTTTTTTGGTTAATGTTTTTGGTTAAAGTTTTTGGTTAAGTTTTTTGGTTAAGTTTTTTGGTTAAAGTTTTTCGTTATACTATATCTCTGCAACTGCTTTGCCCATTACCTTGAAACTTCACATGGGTGTTTATCATCATCTATATTTTCATTCTACCCCCTCCCGTTCGGCCCCTGCGCCCAATGTCAAGGTCAAATTACTTTGAAGTTTTTGGTTAAGTTTTTTGGTTAAAGTTTTTGGTTAAGTTTTTTGGTTAAAGTCTTTTCGTTATACTATATCTCTGCAACTGCTTTGCCCATTACCTTGAAACTTCACATGGGTGTTTATCATCATCTATATTTTCATTCTACCCCCTCCCGTGCGGCCCCTGTGCCCAATGTCAAGGTCAAATTACTTTGAAGTTTTTGGTTAAAGTTTTTTTCGCGCCTGCTTGTGGAAAGCGCGATATAGTCGGCACTTTGGCGTACGTACGTACGTACTTACGTGTGTCCGGTTAAAGTTTTTGGTTAAGTTTTTTGGTTAAAGTTTTTCGTTATACTATATCTTTTTTTTTAGTGTCCATGCCTCGCCACAAGGCGCGACATACAGGCCGCGGCCATCTAGTTCATAATAAAAGCAATATTTGACCAAATTTCGCGAAAGGAAAAGAAGGCTCATTCTTAAATTTTGATAAAATTTAATATTATAAAAAAAAATACTGTTTTTGCATTGTTTATATGGCCTCAAAATTTGGGCAGGTTTTGTGAAACAGACGGTAGATCTTTCAACATGTTCAACACTAGAAATCCTCGCTGTAGGAATTAAAAATACTTTCATATTATTTCCATTTGTCTGGTTCTTTGGAAGAGACTTGAAACCAAGGTCCCATCCCTACATGACCTTTGCTGTTTCTGGGACGTATTACCAATTCACTTTTCCCTTTCTGTAAATGATGTCGGAAGTTAACGAAATTTGCATAGCATATTATGCAGCATTATATTTCGCAAAAATGGAATATAAAAAATAAACAAAATGAATTTGGCATTGTAAGTGTTAAGACCGCTTGTGGGTCTGAAGAAAAGTTGTCTTATTAGTGAGTCGGTCTCACTACCGGAACTGAGTATAGAGATCAAATCCGTAAGTCTTTGAATGCTGGGAAGCTTGTGGGCTATGCTCTACATAGTAAATTGCCAATGGAGGAGGAGATGCACAGATATAGGCAAACTTCCAAGTCATTTCTCAAGGCGAAAGAAAAACTAAGGCTAGTGACATGCCAGTAAGTATATACAGAGCTCCAGATAAGTTTTGTATCTAATGAGTATTATACCCCCATATTTGAAATTCATTGCATATTTTACTTTTACAAATGTTTTATTGATTTTGTTCATTATTAAATAGGGAACAAATGATAAGAAATTAAATAAATTAAAAAATTCACTTATTTGAGCCTCAAAGAGCAAACAGTGTTTTGCAGCTCAACTAAGTAAATTTTCAACTTTATTACAGTATTTTCACTACTCAATTTTAAAATCAAAGCGTATTTTCGCATTGCAGTGAGTATTTTGTTCTCCCACTTTGGATAATCAATGCTTATTCTGCTAAAATAAGTGCTTAAAATGCGCCAATATGCACCTTATCTAGAGCTCTCAGTATATATACTGTATTTGGTCAACCATTTATTTGGGGAAACATAAAAGTATATGGTTTCCAAACAACAGTGAGCGTGCCATTATTTAGGGTTAGTATGGCAGTAGTGGTCTAATCACAATAACAATGTACAGCTGATTCTCTTTATCTCGATATCGCTTATCTCGATATAACTGCTTCTCTCGATATGCGTCCGAGGTCCCGGCCGAATTCCCTATATAGATCATGTATTTTACTCCCGATAAATCGATATCGGAAATGTCGATATTTCGGTTATGTCGAGGTGTAAATAGAGTCCCGATAGCATGTTTCCTTCATATTTTTATTCTGATAACTCGATGTGAAAAATAAGCGCCTGGCACGGCCAAGTCTGATTCAGAGAGATTATCTCGGGTAAGTTTTCTGACGTGTATAGAATTCAAAAACACCGCCTCTAAAATGTGTTAAACGTTGCACAAAACATGTTAACTTAATTCACTTAAACAATAATTAACCAATTAATCAATGTGATATCGGATCACTTTAGCATGAAATAAATGGTGTGGCAATCAAGTTAATTGAATTTGACATTTCTTAACACCGATTTGATTCAACTTAGGCCAAATTTGTTGGTGGCCGACGAGTCTAGGTCCGTCATGGTTTGAGGACGAAATGCGAGTCTTGCATTTTGCGATTGAATAATAACATCGTCAGAAAAGACGGCGAGCGTTGACATTTAGATGTAACGCTTATTCATTGATGTGTATTGGGTATGATTTGCAAAACAAATGTTGTGTACTGGAAATTGTGTTGTGCATATGCGCATTTCGTTATTAGAAAATGCGTGATTTATGAAAACCCGGAAGTAAAGTAAAGTCGGTATTTTTGTAGCGTTTCTGTTCGGATTTACACTAGTGCATATATATTATGATTTTTAATACACTGTGTTAAAGGTACATGCCCACTCAGTAGGCACAACATGTGCTTTATCGGAATTAAATAAGTGTATAATTGTGTTATTACTCCACCAGTTCTAAAAATTACAAGTGTCCGCTATATAGGTATAATCATTTAGTAATATATATTTTACTGATAGTGACGCGCGGTGGTATCAGGCTATTTTCATATGTAAATGACACATGATATTTTTTAGCTCACCTGAGCGAAGCTCATGTGAGCTATTGTTACCGCAATGTTTCCGTCCGTCCGTCGTCCGTCGTCCGTCCGTGAACATTTTCAAACGTCTTCTCCTCGGTAACCATTGGGTCTATAGTCACCAAACTTCATGGTCATGGTCCATGGTAGGGGGATTACACAATTGTTAAAATGACGTCATTACGTAATCCAAGATGACCGCCATCTAAAAATAGCACAAATTCTTCAAAAATATTCTTCTCAAGAACCGCCAACCAGATTTCAACAAAACTTGATAGGAATGATCGACGTACAATGCTCTTTCAAAGTTGTTAAAATGGTGACCCCAGAGTCAAAAATGGGCGTGGGCCATGGGGTCAAATTTTATTTTGGACCGAATACGGTCATATCTATATCAAATCGAAGGTATCAAAGGCGATCGCTCTGGTACATTTTTTGTCGAAATTGGATGGTCATGTCATCCAAGATGGCCGCTGAAAGGTCAAAAGGTCGTTCTTTTATTAGAGATTTCAAAAATTCTTCTTCACACGAACCGCTTGGCCCATGGTGGCCAAACTTCACAGTTATGGTCCATGGGTGAAGCCTTGTCAGAAAAGATTCTTCTCATGAATCACCAGCCGGATTTCGACGAAACTTAGTAGGAATGATCGATGTACAATGCCCTTTCAAAGTTGTTAAAATGGTGACCCCGGGGTAAAAAATGGACGTGACCCGTGGGGTCAAATTTTATTTTTGACCGAATATGCTCATGTCATTTATCAAATTGAAGATATCAATGAGGCGATTGCTTTGGTGCAATATTTGTCGGAATCTGATGATTATGTCATCCATGATGGCCGCCAAAAGGTCCATTTATTCGAGATTTTGAACATCTTTTTCTCGGGAACCACATGGCCGATGCTGGCCAAACTTCATAGTAAGTTAAGATCCTTGGGTGAAGCATTTTCAGATTTGGTAAAATGAGTCATCGCTTAATCCAAGATGACCGCCATCTAAAAATAGCACAATTTTACACATATGAACTCAATGTCACATTCTCCTCTGGTGTTCATGGAGTCAGATGAGCGAATTAGGGCCATCATGGCCCTTTTGTTTAATTATTTAACTAATTAAATGTGTCATCAGAAAAAATAATGTTTTCAACATATTATAATGTATGATCATTGCACATCAAAAAATAAATACAGAGAATAAATAATAATGTCCATTAACATTTTAAGGAAACACGGTTATCGGCAAACCTCGGAATTCCTACGCTTTTCTTAGCCTATCTGATTATCTTTCATTAACTTGATCTGGAACTTTACACGCCCTGGTGCTTATATTAGGATCAATACGGTATGCAAGTTTCTGCACTCTGTTTTAGAACTGCTAAAGAAAAGGGAGACAACCAAGCTTAACCAATTAGGAAGTGTCTGAAATTTAAGAATGAGCCTTCTATTTATTTTGTGAAGTTTGTTCAAATGTTGATTTTATTACGAAAAATTGATTTCTCTATGGGAATTTAACATGGGGGAAAAGGAGGTGGAGTAGCTGACGGAGCAGTCAAAAAAATAAAAAAATTGGAAATTGCTTCCGAAACCTGGCTAGACAGCTTGGAAATGACTTCACTAAGAAAACAAAAGTTAAATTTTGAAAATCAGTCCACTATTTCTGAAATTAGAAAAATTTCCCTTAACCGTGTGAATATGCCTATGGGGATTAAACATGGGGAAATTGTATTTTCGTAATAAAATCAATATTGGACCAAATTTCATGAAATAAAAAGAAGGCTCATTCTTAACAATAATTTTTTTGGAATTGTTTATATAGCCTTAAAATTTGGGCAGCTGTCGTGAAATAGACAGTAGTTTGACAAATGACGAGATCACACAATTAAGATGTAAGCCTGAAATTTGTGGATACATTAAAGTTCTGCTATTAATCTTTAGAGTGCGGGAAACGAAAAGTGTCGTCTGCTGTTGTTTAATATTTTGTCTTTATTCACAATAAAACATGGTTTGGCAGCACTTTAGAATCATATCCATTGGAAATGATTCTAAAGCGTTGTCAAAACATGTTTTGATAAAGAAAAATGGAATATAAAAAATAAACAGCAGACGACAAAAATAAATTCAGCATTGTAAGTGTTAAGACGGCTTGTGGGTCTGAAGAAAAGTTGTCTTATTAGTGAGTCGGACTTATTACTGGAACTGAGTAGAGACCAAATCCGTAAGTCTTTGCATGCTGGGAAACTTGTGGGCTATGCGCTACATAGTAAATTGCCAAGGGATTATGTATTATTGATTTTGTTCATTATTAAATAGGAACAAATGATAAGAAATTAAACAAATTTAAAAATTCACTTATTTGAGCTGCAAAAAGCAAACAGTGTTTTGCAGCTCAACTAAGTAAATTTTCAACTTTATGACAGTATTTTCACTACTCAATTTGAATTCACGTTCATGCCGCTCCCGCTAAGCCCAGAGTCAAGGTCACAAGCCCACACACTTGGACATTTTTACATATTTTAGGGGTACCTGGGCCCACGCGGGGGGTATTCCGTAAGCCTCGCTTAGTGACCAATCTAGTTACTTTAAGTATTTGGACAACCATTTATTTGGGGAAACATATAAAAGTATATGGTTTCCAAACAACAGTGAGCGTGCCATTATTTAGGGTTAGTATGGCAGTAGTGGTCTAATCACAATAAGAGTGTATTTGGATATAATTTGTTTTGGGAAAGCAAATGTTGTCCAAATATTTAGGGTTAATACGATAAGTGTTTGCGACTATCGTGCTTTGTTTTGCGTACACCTATCAGCCGTTTTTACATAGGGTATACCTATGTATAGGGATCGCCTCCGACAGTTAGCCACGCCCCAGACCCCCCTCGATGCGGTGGTAGGTAGTGATATCTTGGAGTAACCATAACAACAAAATGCATTGTGTTACTCAACGTTTAGCTGTCATACGCAACCGCTAATTGAAAATAATATTATGAAAAACTACTTGCACTGCACAATATCAACAACAGATGTTCTACGTACAAAAATACATTGGATTATTTTTTACCCCCATTTGCGGTCATCGCTAAATTTAGTAACAGAGTTAACTCCCCTCCGAATACTCTCCGAAACAAGCGACGTGTTTAACACACAAACTACATCTAGTTTGACCTTCCGACAGCCTATTTTTAAACTCACCCGACACCTGTGCGAAACAAAACTCGCACGTGTAGGTCTAACTGATGTTTAATCCTCATTCTCTCTCTCTATCGATGGATTTACAGCGGATTTTAGTGACATTCCCGAATTCGGCCTGATTGACATTTGTCTATGGTGACCAATACACGCCAACATGAGTGTCAATTCTACGTTCAGGGAAGGGGGTCAATCAGTCAGTATTTAAGGTGATAACTTACAGTCAGGGAACAAATTAATGACAGTATAACACATCCAGCGTATATTAATACCCATATTAATGCAAGTACTGAAATACGACAACAAAAAATCTAACAAGTTTGGGCTTCCATACATTGAAAATTTTGTCAGCGTTTTCCCCAATGACGTCATTTGTATGTTTTAATATACTCGATCCGGGGCCAACTATTTCATTCACAAAACAGAAGTAAACTTGGCGATGTACCGATAAGGCATTTTCAGGCGCGACACCGCTTCCGTGGCTGGCGGAATTATTGTAACTATTGCTCTTCAATCAGTTTTCAATATATCTATAATGATCATAGATATCTGGAATCTGTATACTTGAATTGATGATGTCTTGAATATTTGTTACCGTATCTTTCTGATATTGCTATGCATAATCTGTAATGTTGTTGAATGTTTTGGTACATACTGTAGCAGTGCATACTGTACTTCAAGTTGTGCCATATCAATAGTTTACCCCTTAACCATTAAAACGCTGAAAAATAAAATTGCCGTCTGCTCATTTTGTATATTTTAATCTCTTTAAAAACCTGTTTTGGCAGCGCAGTAGAATCGTCTCAGTATGTTTTTGAGGAGAAAATATAAAAATATTTAAAACAGCAGATGACAATTGTGGTTTCCAGCGCTTTAAAGGTACATGCCCACTCAGTAAGCCCAAAATGTCATTTATAGGAATTAAGTAAGTGTATAACTGATAGTGACGCGCGGTGGTATCAGGCTATTTTCATATGCAAATGAGGCATGTTATTTTTTAATTATTTATACTAAAGAAATGCGTCACCTGAAAAAATAATATTTTCGACAGATTTTAAAGTATGATCATTGCACATCATAAAATGAATACAGAGATTAAATAGTAATGTCCGTTAACATTTTAAGCAAACACGGTTATCGCCCCTGATATCAGTGTGTAAATTTACGTCTGATATAAAATGTATAATAATGCCAATCAGTACGTGGGATAATGGCGCATGAATGTTTATTTTGCCAGGAAATGTCTCAGATGATGTTTCTGATGTAAAGAACATTTTGTACCTACTGAATGGGCATGTACCTTTAAGGGTTAATGAAACTGCAACACCAACAATCAATCAATCTAGTTTAATCTTGTAGTTTCCTATGTTCAGTACTTTCAGTACTTTGATTACACTAGTGCATATATATTATGATTTTTAATACCGTACACTGTGCTAAAGGTACATGCTCACTCAGTAGGCACAAAAATTTGTGTATACAGTAAAGTTCTGCTATTAATTCTTAGAGTGCGGGAAACGAAAAGTGTCGTCTGCTGTTATTTAATATTTTGTCTTTATTCACAATAAAACATTGCTTTGGCAGCACTTTAGAATAAAAAATTACAAGTGCCCACTATATAGATATAATCATTTAGTAATATATATTTTCCTGATAGTGACTTGGGTGGTATCAAGCTATTTTCATATGCAAATGAGGCATGATATTTTTTAATTATTTATACTAATTAAATTTGTCATGAGAAAAAAATAATATTTTCGACTGATTATAAAGTATGATCATTGCACATCAAAAAATAAATACAGAGAATAAATAGTAATGTCCATTAACATTTTAAGGAAACGCGGAAGAACTGCAGAAGAAGACAACCGAGCTTAGTATGGAAACCGACGAGATGAAACAATTGAGAAGTAAGTCGGAAATTTAAGAATGAGCCTTTTTATTTCGTGAAATTTGTTCAAATATTGATTTTATTACGAAAAATTTATTTCTCTATGGGAATTTAACATGGGGAAAAAGGAGGTGGAGCAGCTGACGGAGCAGTCAATAAACAAAAAGATTTGTAAATTGCTTCCGAAACCTGGCTAGATAGCTTGGAAATGATTTAACTAAGAAAACAAAAGTTAAATTTTGAAAATCGGTCCACTATTTCTGAAATTAGAAAAATTTCCCCATTTTAAATCCCCATAGACTTGGGGAAATTGTATTTTCGTAATAAATTCAATAATGGACCAAATTTCATGAAATGAAAAGAAGGCTCATTCTTAACAATCATTTTTTTTAATTGTTTATGTAGCCGTAAAATTTGGGCAGCTGTCGTGAAACAGACAGTAGTTTGACAAGTGACGAGATCACACAATTAAGACGTAAGCCTGAAATTTGTGGATACATTAAAGTTCTGCTATTAATCCTTAGAGAGAGGGAAACAAAAAGTGTCGTTTGCTGTTGTTTAATAATTTGTCTTTATTCACAATAAAACATGGTTTGGCAGCACTTTAGAATCATATCCATTGGAAATGATTATAAAGCATTGTCAAAACATGTTTTTAAAAAGAAAAATGGAATATAAAAAATAAACAGCAGACGACAAAAATTAATTCAGCATTGTAAGTGTTAAGACCGCTTGTGGGTCTGAAGAAAAGTTGTCTTATTAGTGAGTCGGACTTATTACCGGAACTGAGTAGAGACCAAATCCGTATTAAGTCTTTGTATGCTGGGAAACTTGTGGGCTATGCGCTACATAGTAAATTGCCAAGGGAGGAGGAGATGCACAGATATAAGCCAACTTCCAAGTCACTTCTCTAGGCGAAATAAAAACTAAAGCCACTCTCTGAGGCTAGTGACTTGCCAGTAAGTATATACAGTGCTCCAGATAAGTTTTGTATCTAAAGAGTATTACCGGTATACCCCCATATTTGAAATTCAATGCGTATTTTACTTTTACGAATGTATTACTGATTTTCTTCATTGTATCCCCCGGACTACCGTCGGGGGATACTATGGATTTGACAGCGCGCCGCGTCCGCGTCCGCCGCAGACACTTCTTGTCCGGAGCATAACTCGAACACCCTTTGGAATATTTTCATGAAACTTCACACATGCATAGACCACGACCCGAAGGTGTGTCGCGCACAAGAATGACAACTCTTGCATAGCTAATTTTTGAGTTATCTCCCTTTTTTGTTTCTCGCACTGATTTCGTGTCCGGAGCATAACTCCACCACCCTTTCGAATATTTTCATGAAACTTCACACATGCATAGACCACGACCCGAAGGTGTGTCGCGCACAAGAATGACAACTCTTGCATAGCTAATTTTTAGTTATCTCCCTTTTTTGTTTCGCGCACTGATTGACCATAACTCGACCACCCTTTGGAATATGTTTTTAAATGAACTTAACACTTCAATTAGACCACGAACCGAAGGTGTGTCGTGCACAAGAATGACAACTCTTGCATAGCTAATTTTTGAGTTATCTCCCTTTTTTGTTTTCGCTCACTGATTTCCTGTCCGGAGCATAACTCGACCACCCTTTGGAATATTTTCATGAAACTTCACACATGCATAGACCACGACCCGGAGGTTTGTCGTACACAAGAATGACAACTCTTGCGTAGCTAATTTTTCAGTTATCTCCCTTTTTTGTTTTGCGCACTCTACAAACTGGACAATAATGCATGAAGACCTGTTTTCTCGTCTGCTCTGTATACCTTTTCTCGTGTGCTCTGTACACCTTACCTGTAGAGAGAACAATAGAAACTGGGAGAACCATGTGCTAAGCATGGGCTAGCATGTGCAGATGTCCACTGCTTGACCACTGCTTGACCACTGCTGACCAGGTAATTTATACAGGTAAATCACTACATTGGGTACTGTGTTGAAAATATTGTGGCATTATGTGGACCTCTGCAGATATATGTAGATAAATATAGGACTATTAAAAAAAAATCTGGTCTCCAATAGCAAGCATTATTATTTTTAAACTTTTTTTTGTAATTTTTTTTTTTTTTTTTTTTAATTTTTTTTTTTTTTTTTTTCATTATTTTTTTAATTTTTTTTTTCAAATTATTTTTCAATTTGACTGGAAAAAAAAATATGGGCTCCAGTAGCAAGCATTATTATTTTTAAACTTTTTTTTTCCATTTTTTTTTTTACCATTTTTTTTTTTTTCATTTTTTTTTCAAATTATTTTTCAATTTTTGTCCAGTAGCAGAAGGTCGTAAGTGCTAATATACAGACTATTCACCTTGATCATGTGCTAGCATGTGCAACTGACCACTGACCACTTACAGGTAATTTATACAGGTAAATGATTATATTACATTTCCGTAAACTGTGTTGAAAATATTGTGGCATTATGTGGACCTGTGCAGATATATGTAGATAAATATAGGACTATTAAAAAAAATTCTGGGCTCCAGTAGCAAGCATTATTATTTTTAATTTTTAAACTTTTTTCCATCATTTTTTTTTTCATTTTTTTTTTCAAATTCTTTTTCAATTTTTGTCTAGTAGCATAAGGTCGTAAGTGCTATATCAGACTATTATCATATAATAAAACAATTATTGACTAGTGAGCCATAGAATATAATCTGATATTCTATGGTTCACTAGTCAATAATTGTATAATATGTTCGGGCCAGTGAAAATTGCTTTCGGGCCCAGGCTCGAGGTCAAGGCGGTACAAGGCGAGCATCTGGATTCCGCGGAATTCTTGTTTACTTATCTCCCTTTGTTGTTTCGTGCTCTGATTTTGTATCCAAAGCATAACTCGAACACGCATATACGCATTGCTCTAATGTCCTCTACCGCCCTGTGCCAAATCCACGTTCGTTCTGCCCCCGTCAAGCCCAGGGTCAAGGTCACATACTTAGTGCTTCAAAAACATTAACGCTTGGGTAAATATCTTATACTTTCTGTTTTCTTTCATGGATCATGGATCATCTTCATATTTCATATACGCATTGCTCTAATGGTCCTCTACCGCCCTGTGCCAAATCCACGTTCGTCCTGCCCCACCAATCCCAGGGTCAAGGTCACATACTTGGTGCTTCAAAAATACTTTAACGCTCAGATAAATATCTTATAATTTTTATTTCCATTCACGGATCAACTTCATATTTCATATACGCGTTGCTCTAATGGTCGTCTACCGCCCTGTGCCAAATCCACGTTCGTCCTGCCCCCGCCAAGCCCAGGGTCAAGGTCACATACTTAGTGCTTCAAAAATCTTTAACGCTCGGGTAAATATCTTATAATTTCTGTTTTCTTTCATGGATCATCTTCATATTTCATATACGCATTGCTCTAATGGTCCTCTACCGCCCTGTGCCAAATCCACGTTCGTCCTGCCCCCGCCAATCCCAGGGTCAAGGTCACATACTTGGTGCTTCAAAAACTTTAATGCTCAGGTAAATATCTTATAATTTTTCTTTCCATTCACGGATCAACTTCATATTCATATATGCGTTGCTCTAATGGTCCTCTACCGCCCTGTGCCAAATCCACGTTCGTCCCGCCCCCGCCAAGCCCAGGGTTAACATCATATACTTAGTGCTTCAAAAACTTTAACGCTCAGGTAAATATCTTATAATTTCTGTTTTCTTTCACGGATCAGCTTCATATTTCATATATGCATTGCTCTAATGGTCCTCTACCGCCCTGTGCCAAATCCACGTTTGTCCTGCCCCCGCCAAGCCCAGGGTGAAGGTCACATACTTGGTGCTTCAAAAACTTTAACGCTCAGGTAAAAGAAAATTTTGACTTGCAATTTGGCTCATTTATTATCAAAGCGATATGTGGGACATCCGTGTTCTATGAACACATTTTTCTAGTTTATTAAACTTCACACATGCATAGAAGACGACCCAAAGGTGTGTCGCACGTAAGAATGACAACTCTTGCGTCGTTAATTTCTTAGTTATCTCCCTTTGTTGTTTCGTGCACTGATTTCGTGTCTGGGGCATAACTCGAACACCCTTTGGAATATTTTCATGAAACTTCACACATGCATAGACCACGACCCTAAAGGTGTGTCCCACAAGAATGAAAACTCTTGCATCACTAATTCTTTAGTTATCTCCCTTTGTTTTTCCGTCACTGATTTTGTCTCCGGAGCATAACTCGAACACCCTTTTTTCAAACTACTTGTGTATCTGGGGAGGGGGATACACATGCGCTTGTCGACAAGCGTCCATTTCTAGTTATTAAATAGGGAACAAATGATAAGAAATTAAACAAATTAAAAAATTCACTTATTTGAGCTGCAAAAATAACAATAACAATGTATTTTGATATAATTTGTTTTGGGAAACCCGTATTAACAGGGGTTTCCCAAAGAAAATTTTGTCCAAATATTTAGGGTTAATATTGTCCAAATATTTAGGGTTAATATGATAAGTGTTTGCAACTATGGTGCTTTGTTTCATACACCTCGCGTCTGAACACCCAAGGTCAAGGTCACTGAGGACTTATGTTCATATTACATGTATGATCTAGGCTGCAACGAGGGGTTTAACTTGGTGATAATCAGCCATTTTTACACTAGTGCATATATATTACAAGTTTTAAAGGTACATGCCCACTCAGTAGGCACAAACATTTGTGGATACAGTAAAGTTCTGCTATTAATTCTTAGAGTGCAAGAAACGAAAAGTGTCGTCTGCTGTTGTTTAATATTTTGTCTTTATTCACAATAAAACATGGTTTGGCAGCACTTTAGAATAAAAAATTACAAGTGCCCGCTATATAGATATAATCATTTAGTAACATATATTTTCCTGATAGTGACTTGGGTGGTATTAAGCTATTTTCATAAGTAAATGAGGCATGATATTTTTTAATTATTTATACTAATTCAATACGTCATCAGAAAAAATAATGTTTTCAACAGATTATAAAGTATGATCATTGCACATCAAAAAATTAATACAGAGAATAAATAGTAATGGCCATTAATATTTTAAGAAAATGCGGAAGAAATGCAGAAGACCAAGCTTAGTAGGGAAAAAGGTAAGATCAAACAAATGACAAGTAAGTCTGAAATTTAAGAATGAGCCTTCTTTTTATTTCGTGAAATTTGTTCAAATATTTATTTTATTACGAAAGAATTATTTCTCTATGGGAATTTAACATGAGGAAAAAGGAGGTGGAGCAGCTGACGGAGCAGTCAATAAAAAAAACAAATTTGGAAATTGCTTCCGAAACCTGGCTAGATAGCTTGGACATGATTTAACTAAGAAAACAAAAGTTAAATTTTGAAAATCGGTCCGCTATTTCTGAAATTAGAAAAATTTCCCCATGTTAAATCCCCATAGACAACTTCACTCTGTGAAGATCACTCTGTGAAGATGTCTATGGGGATTTAACATGCAGAAATTGTATTTTCGTAATGAAATCAATATTGGACCAAATTTCACGAAATAAAAAGAAGGCTCATTCTTAACAATAATGTTTTTGCATTGTTTATGTAGCCGTAAAATTTGGGCAGCTGTCGTGAAACTGACAGTAGTTTGACAAATGACGAGATCACACAATTAAGACGTAAGCCTGAAATTTGTGGATACAGTAAAGTTTTGCAATTAATCCTTAGAGCGCGGGATAACGAAAATAATATTTTGTCTTTATTCACAATAAAACATGGTTTGGCAGCACTTTAGAATCATATCCATTGGAAATGATTCTAAAGCATTGTCAAAACATGTTTTTTATACGACAAAAATGAATTCAGCATTGTAAGGGTTAAGACCGTTTGTGGGTCTGAAGAAAAGTTGTCTTATTAGTCAGTCGGTCTTATTACCGGAACTGAGTAGAGACCAAATCCGTAAGTCTTTGCATACTGGAAACTTGTGAGCTATGCGCTATAGTCCAGGCTAGAGCCCATGCAAATGTGGTCCAACCTTGTTTTGTTATATATACAACATTTTTTTGCAGTTCCTATAATATGTCTTTCATGCGCTGAATCCGAATCCGTTGAGTGTCACTCGCGAAACCTTGAGCATTTTTGTAGAAATGCATAAATCAAAATAGCCGTCAGTTTTTAAAAATGTGCCATATATTGGCACACATATGTTCTATTTTAATAATTTAAAATGCTATGATTTAGTTATCAGGATCAGAAATGGCTAGGTAAATTTATTAATTAATTCGATATTTATTTCTTCAGTAGAAATTTAAAATGGTTGCCAAAAATATTTGTTTATACGTAAATGCGATCAGATTAAATGTTTCGCAATTTAATTTCTGGAACTGGGATATGTTTGGAGAGCAAATCGCATTGATAACTTCATAAAGTAAATACAAACACGAATACATTATATACATCGTATGCAAAAACTAAACATGGCCGCCAGTATGTGATATATAGCAGGTAGAATAGCAATTGCTCTCATCAGTAATAGTATATATAAATTATACGTTGGATGAGCCTAGATTGACATGATGAATTTGAGATGTATGTCATGATCTCTAAAAAAAACATGTAATCCAAGATGGCCGACAAATAATATACAATGTGATATCTATTGACGTGACGTAGATTCAAATCAGGATAGCATGCTACATTGAAAACGGTTATATAACTGATTGCTATTATAATACTATATGAGTAATTATCTGACAAAACCGGAGTCATTGCTTTGAGGCCAGTTTAGACCCAGACCAACCTGCCCATCTTCGTCATATCCGGGGTTTGCACTCATCAAATATTCTGTCACTGAACAACCGAGTTAACCTCTAGTAAATAATGAGAACTATGATCTGGCTGAATGAGTGTGTTAACTGATAAGCTTCTGTTGATTAGTGAATAATAAAATATTCCCGGCTCTTTCAGATTATGGCTCATATATATCTTATACAGTTCTTTATAATCTAGCGACCGATAGTTATATGGTACGGGCAGATGACTCTCACAAATCCTATGAATCTAACCAGTATGCAAGTTTCGTTGAACATAGCATGAACACAGTTAGCATTCTCTGACATTGTCATTTTCATTATCAATGTCCTCACCCCTGCACCTCTGCACGAGAGCGAAAATGTATTGCAACTGCAGAGTATTGATTTGCACCTGTTCCTAAATCCACACTGATGCCTCCACATTAAGAACCTCCTCAGCCACTCGTCGCTCCCCCTCGAGGCATACAGGTCGAATCATACATGATTTCGTCTCCCATCCATACTTCAGTGGGTCCAGCGCTGGAGGTGCAGACATGCCAGCATCTCCACAATACTGTTTGGTAATGTGCACGTGCACAGTGGGGACGGACAGCGGACATTGTCCTTGTGAAGCTGGCAGCACGCATTTCGTTAAGCGAGTCAACAGTCTCCTGTCTAAAAAGTATGGCAACATATGGTAAAGCCGATCAATTTAACTCATCAATGGAAGTTGTTGGGTCTCCTAGTTTCAATGTCGCTTTATATGCCTCCAGTTTCTTCAAGACAGTGGCATTTCCTATACAGGCAAATCACGACACACTGTCACATCCTGAAAATTTGTTCATGAGCTGCCATGAGGTTTGGCATTATTTTCTCTTGTGTTCAAACGATGTGGTTGACATCGATAACATACCGACTTCTTGCACATAACTATTATTACTTATACCCTCTGTAGCATATCATTCGTTTCTGCGAGTAGGTGATGGGCAAGTTTGACAAGTACATCGGTGTCCACACTCACTACTTCAATCGGCGAGTAGCAGTGATGATATGGTACGCCATAAGGACGTCAGCTGGGCCAGTTACGATCATCCGCTTGTAATAGGAATGTTTATGTAACACAGGTGATCCACAATCAGCTTCATGATCTGCACTTTATTTGCAGTAACTGTCCAGGTGGCAAGAGTTGATTCATGCAGTGTGTAGCCAATAATGCCGGATGGTCCTTTGCCATATATCATGTAGGGGTACTCTCAATGAATAGATCATGCCAGATGCCGTTCCAAATGCCATCTTGGTGTTGCATCACATGTTACAGAACTGCGGAACGAAATGAAGGCGATGCATACTATGTAGGTAATACAATCAGTAGCGAGCGTAGTTCAGATGGCCGGATGCAAAGAAGTAAGGCCACATTTTCCCAACCGCTAACAGCTAAAGCGTCCATTCTTCCTCGCGCTCTGTCCTCACGAAGGGAAGCATGAGCAACACAGGTCCGACAAGACAGTCGACCCACAGACTGGTTGTTCTACTCTTCTGACTGCTTGTGCATGATAGTTACATGGATAACTGTACTGTAACACCATTTATACCTATTGACATTACATTTACATAATATCAGTTTAAACACTATACAATTACTTATTCATGGCGGCCATCTTGAGTTTCGCCTTTCTAGAGGAATGTACATACAGGTTTCAAATATATTACCACAATATTCAATATAAGTGTGTATATTGGAAAGAAAACAGGAACGCCATAATGCACGATTGTGTAATATGTACATCAACAAAGTGAGCTCATGAATTTCATTGGCATATGCTGTCTATCCAACGTCGTTGTGTCACAACCCTTCATAATAACAGCATAATAAAATGCCGAAATATAAATTTGAAAATATCTAAAAACAAATCTAAAAACGGCGGCCATTTTGATTTTTTCCACATGATGCTCGTGTCGTATGCAATTAGAATTTCTCACAAATATTTATTGTTCCAATAAGCTAAACATTTAAACATTTACATCACCGAAATGCAGCATACATTTGCCTAAATAAGAACAAGGTGCCTTGTAGCTCGGACTACTACATAGTAAATCGCCAAGGGAGTGGGAGATGCACATATATAAGTCAACTTCCATGTCATTTCTCAAGGCGAAAGAAAAACTGAAGCCACTCTCTGAGGCTAGTGACATGCCAGCAGGTATATACAGAGCTCCAGATAAGTTTTGTATCTAAAGAGTATTACCGGTATACCCCCATATTTGAAATTCAATGCATATTTTACTTTTACAAATGTATTATTGATTTTCTTCATTATTAAATAGGGAACAAATAGTAGTATAGAAGGAGTCAAAATGATACCCACAATCATTTTAACGTTATTGAAAGGTATTGTAGCTCCCACCACCAACAAAAAGTTGGTGGTGGTGAATGATAAAAAAGTGGTCTTCAATGCGTCCGCGTGATAGTTTATATTCCAACACCCCATTTTTCTCCTCCAATATAGCTAATTTATTTCGCAGATGAGCAACTAATTCTACCAGCTCTAGTCTACCACGTTCACCTTTAGCCACCTGACAGCGCATTTGCTTATGTCTACAAAGAGTTTGGGCACTAACGAATTTACAAGGGCATCTGGGGCATTGAAATTGCGGGGCGACACAAGGAAATTTTCTACGTCTCGATAGATGCCGTCGTAGATAGTCTTTACACGCAAAAGTCTTACAACAAGTCACACACTCCATTATATATATATATATATACAGTGGAACCCCTCTAAACCGAACACCCTGGGGACAGACTGAAAAGTTTGGTTTATAGGGGTTTTCGGTTTAGAGGGGTTTTCTATTTCCAGTTAAGGAAATGTATGTTTTCCATCATTAACTCTTGGATTTGTATAGTATATACCATTATTAACATATTGATTAAAAAGTTAATCCGAATGAGACGACTCTAAAGCACTCCCAACTTGCCATTTGTATGGAGAAATAAGAAATGTACCCCAAATTACGCACCTTAACGGGGGCTCGGCTACCCAGTTGTGTTTTATCATGTGTAATTCCCAATAAACAGAGTGCAGATGACATGGGATAAAGGCCCCTAAGTATTTTGTGCCACTGTGGAACTTTCTCGATCAGCTGGAGCGCTCTTTTAAGACCAGAATGTGTTTTTTTTATTGACATTGCAAATAGTGCAGATTCGCAATGTAATCTGAGTCTACGGTCTACACTGGCCGTAAAGAGCATACGACACATTTCGCGTGTGCTGTGTAGTTACCGCGAGATGCTACAATAGCCCACAGGCTACAGTCACGAGTTTACAGCCTCGTTAAGTAATTATCAGATTATCTCAATTAATCGGTCGGTGGGTTCACAAATAATGTGCCGATTATTTTATTTCCGTAATTGTTACGTACGCGTATAATTAAATTGTGAACCATGCTATTCTAATGAGCTTGTAAAACAGCAAACATGTCTCGTATTTAGGTCGCATGTATTGAATAGATTCTTATCTTTGTAATGCCGCTTATGACGTTAAAAAACACACCGCTTAGCGCATTACACGCATGGATAGTTAATGTGCGTAATTTCATCAACTTTGTTATTTCTTCCACACAAATGTCAAGTTGGGAGTCCGTTAGAATCGTCTCATTCTCGTGGCTCCGCATTTTGGGAACCAGAGCTGAACAATACTACCGGGAACCATTCTATTGTAAACACGGTGTGATTTTGACACCCGCTTGAAACAACAACATTGAAATTGGGCGCGGTGTATTTCTTGGATGACATCCTGACAGGTGACCGTGTTTCCGGTTTTCCGGGGTTATTTTAACGCTGAAATATGGTTTTGGGACTTGAAATGGCGTCCGGATTACGGAGTAGAGGGGTTCCGGATTAGAGGGGTAGAAACTAATGTGTTTATATAGCAGAATATTCGGGACGTGGTCGTATGTTCGGTATAGCGCGAATTCCGGTATAGAGGGGGTCCAGTTTGGAGGGGTTCCACTGTATATATATGTTTATGTTCAATTGGACGTGACAATTTAGATCACGTTTTGTTTAACGTCCAATTGAACAGATAAATTTCATAGGTTATATCATACCAAAGTATATATACCAAAATATACTGATATAAAAAAATGCCTACCACAATTAATCAGGTTCAGATTGAAACGTTGAGAGCCGAGGCTAAATCTCTCGGTATTGTCTATAGCAACCGTCTGCGCGTTTATGGGTTAAATAAGCTGATAAACGCCATAAAGAATGAGGCGTTTACACGTCGAGTAGGTAGGGCATACTCCAGAGGTGCCTTCACAAATGCCGTCTTGGGGTCTCAGGAGTTAACCACTCAAATAGGAAAACGACTACAAATAGAGAGTATAATTGGACTGAGAACAGCCGCCCTGCCGGCTTCCCCTGCCGTAGTTAAACCAAAGCGTAAACTTAAAACCACCCTCCTACACGCAATAGCTGACGAGGGCGAGGCTTTTCTGGCGGTTAGAGACGAAGAGATGGAGAAAGTCGAGCAGGGTAGACGCACGTTCACGTTCTCATTTAGGAAACACGTAGAAAAGGAAATACCTGATAGGATAGTAGAGGAATTAACTTCTCATCTGACAACAAACTTCCACCTAAGATATTCATACTCCTACAAACTACAACACATTGAGGAAAAAGATCACCGAGGTCGCGCAAAAACAATAATATTTAATAAGAATCTTGGGGGGAGTAGGTGGATGGACTCCTTAGGTGAAATAGAGAAATGGGCGAAAGATAACGAGAAAAAGAGGATGGACATAGATAAAGTCGAGAGGCCCAATACGAAATGGACGTTCGTGAGGTGGGAGCAGGTTTATATAAAACTAGTGCAGGGAACACGAGGAGTAGGTCTCGGGTTGACTTCCAAACACGCGGCTGGTGGACCTCTCCCAGACTGGCTGAGGAATAAGAAAGGTATGTACTCGTTAGATAAATACAACGATGAGCTGTGTCTATTCAGGTGCCTGGCCATTCACGGCGGGGGCGCGATCAGACAAATGTACCGCCCAAGCCAGAGAGATGAGTGCTAAGTATTTCGGTAAGAGAGAGCCTGGGCCTATTCCGCTAGACGAGCTGAAAAAGGTTGAGGAGAAGTTTAAGGTGGGTATAGAAGTATATCAGCCAACCGAGAGTGAAATATGGTGGTTGAAGAAGGCACCAGCACACTATGAGGAGGTAGGTACGAAGCATATGACGATAGGCATCTACAAAAACCACGCGTTCCTGATAACCAACCTAAAAGGTCTGTCAAAAACGTACGCTTGCGACACTTGCAAACAGAGGTTCACGAAGGCTAGTAACGTTACTCGGCACGGACCTAAGTGTATGAAGGGTGAGACACACGCCGTATGCGAAGGGAAAGTTATCGAGCGCCTCGCTCCGCGTTCGAGAAGGCCTTCTACCCAAAGAGTGCTGGCAGCCTAGGGGCACTTGATTGGATGTACTCCGTGGAAGAGAAGGAGGGAATTCACATTCACCACGAACAGTGCGGACACGGTGGTGAAAGGTGGATCTGTGGAGCTCCAGTAGATGGATACTGCAAGGAAAATAACACGGTGTACCAGTATCACGAGTGTTTCTGGCACGGCTGCCAGAAACATCACCCGGCGAGATGGCACGAGTTTCGCACCAGCAACAAGCGGGATAAAGAGATCCGTGAAGCAGGAGTTAACCTAGTGATAATGTGGGAGTGTAAGTATAACAGAACCGGTGCTAAGATTAAGACAGGATGTCCCACCACACTGTACCCGTACCAGATAGTATACGATTTTGAAGCGTATCTGAGTAAGGAAGGGAGGACCGACCAAACACCAGACCAGTGGATAAAATTAAAAGGTGGATAGATCAGGTCCCAGTGTTGGGTTTCAACTGCAGTAGGTATGACATCAACCTCATCAAGAAACATCTGGTGGGCAAGCTGGCAGACACGACCACGAAAGTTATGTTAGGCAAGCGGACTAACGACACCATATTCCTATTCACTCTGGAATTCAGATTCATGGACGTTCTCCTGTATCTTGGTCCGGGAGTCAGTTACGATAAGTGGATTAAGGCATACGACTGCTTTCTTCCCGTATGAGTGGTTCGATTCTGTAGACAAGCTGGACTATCAAGGGCTCCCTGACATAGAGCACTGGTATTCCAAACTCAGATGTGAGATACTGGTAACCGAGGAGCAGCTGGAGGAGTGCAGGAGAATTTTCGAGGAGAAAGGAATGAGAACATTTAAGGACTGGGTGAGATACTACAACGATCTCGACGTATCACCTTTTCTAGAGGCATTAGGTAAGATGTGTGACTTTTACAAACATAGAGGAGTAGATATATGCAAAGACGCCGTTACCCTGCCAGGAGTAGCCATCCAATATCTGATGCGAGGAACGGCGTCGGCAAGTGCTGGTATCCCGGGAAAAGCTGGATCCGGACCGAAGACTGGCCAGCTGTATGCCCCAGAGAAAGAGACGTACAAGATGTTACAGGGAGCTCTAGTCGGAGGACCGTCTATCGTGTTCACCAGATACGCCGAGGCAGGTGTTTCTAAGATACGCCCAAACAGTAAGGGTGAAGGGAAACCGTGTCAGGCAGTCCTCGGGTATGACGCTAACGCCCTGTACCTGTCGACACTCAAAAAAGAGATACCGTGCGGTAAGGAAACTATACACCACAACCAAAAGATCATAGACAAATTCTGCCAACGGGTACACAGGGGAAGTGATTACTGGTTCGGGTTCGCCGAGGTGGATATAGAAGTCCCAAAAAGCCTGAGAGAAAAGTTTGAAGAGATGTCTCCGCTGTTCCTAAACAGGGTAGTTGAAGAGGAGGAGGTTCCGGAGCACATGCTCCAGTACGGAAAAAAAGACGGAAAAAAATTAGTGGGCACGCTGTCGGCAAAAAAGATGCTGCTGTACGCCCCGCTGTTGAAGTGGTATCTAGAGCACGGGCTAGTGATAACAGGCCTCCACAGGATCCTAGACTACGAAGCTGGAAAACCCTTCACGTGGTTTGTCGAAGAGGTGACTGCGGTTTTGAGGACCGGAGACGTAGATGAGTCGAAGAAGCCGGTAGCTGAAATAATGAAGTTGGTTGGTAATTCGTGTTGTGGTAAGATGATTGAGGCACCAGAGAGACACCTTAACACTACGTACACTAAAAATGAGAGCTGTGTGGATAAAGCACTGCGCTCAGCGTTCTTCGAAGATCTGGAAGAGATCGGAGACGCGTATGAGATATCTAGTAGGAAGGCTAAGTGTGCTGTTAAGAGACCGTTTCACTGTGGGGTAGCCGTGTACCAACTAGCCAAGCTGAGAATGTTCTATTACGACTTCCTAGACAAGTACGTATCGAGAAAGGACTTTGAACTAATTCAGATGGATACGGACAGCATGTACATAGGTGTGACTGCTAAATCGGATAGTACAGCTAACTATGAAAGCCTAGACGCACTGGTGAAGCATAGACAACGTGTGACATACGAGAAAGATAAGCGCAACTGGCTTGCATGGGACCAATGGAGTAACAGAGAACCTGGGCTGTTCAAGATGGAGTTCCAAGGAGATAGAGCTATAGCGCTATCCAGTAAGTGTTACTTCGTAGAAAAGCTGGCTGAGAGCGAAGACTCCAAGTCGCATCCGGCCAGGCACCAACGACGCGCGCTGGCCACACAACCAACTCCAATCTCGATTGGAATTGAAACCCCAGGCGTAGTGAAGCATTCCTCTAAGGGAATGAGTAAGAGAACAGCGTGAGTTGGAATAGATATAAGAACGCGTTGGAAGGCCATAGAGACGTGGCTAAAAATATAGGGTTCCGTATGAACGGTGGAGTTATGAAAACATACACCCAGAGTAAACTAGGGTTGTCGGCGTACTACGACAATAGGAGAGTGATGGAAGACGGGGTACACACCGAGCCTCTAACATAGGTAAAAAACAAAAAAGGACT
>CM055280.1:1882696-1905402 GCA_029237695.1 Conchocele bisecta | reverse complement strand
CTCTACTACCATGCTGTGCCAAATCCACGACCGTCCAACCCCGCTGATCCCAAGGTCAAGGTCAAATACTTAGTCTCTTTACACTTAACATTGAACATTGTTCTAACTTCTATTTCCTTCATCTAAAATTCTTAATATTTCACACATGCATTCCTGTAAGGCTCTACTACCATGCTGTGCCAAATCCACGACCTCCAACCCCCGCTGATCCCAAGGTCAAGGTCAAATACTTACTACAGAGAAATAAGTTATAACTTCTATTTCCTTCATTGCTTAAAATTCTTATATTTCACTTGATTCCTGCATTCCTCATAAGGCTGTACTATCATGCATGTAGACAAATCTACGACTGTCCAAACGCTGATCCCAATGGTCAAGGTCACATACTTAGTCTCTTTACACAAAATTAACATCAGAGAAATATGTTATAACTTCTATTTCTTTCATTGAAAATACTTAATATTTCATATGCTGTGACAAATCCCCGCTGATCTTGAGTCAACGTCACATACATACTGTATAACCTCGAATTAACGCCCCCTCTCCTAATAACCCCAACCCCCCCCCCCCTCCCCCCCCCCAAATCCCCCCCCCCCAATTTTTTTTTTTTTTTTTTTTTTTTTTATCCAATACCAATGCTGCCAATTTCAAACACAAATAATCCTTAAATCCATTATTATACCCACTTTTTTTGTAAAAAAAACCGGTATATTGTTTTTTCGTCACGGGTGTCCGTCCGTCCGTACGTCCATACGTCCGTACGTCCATACGTCCGTACGTCCGTCCGTACGTCCGTCACGTTTCTTGTAACTCGAAAAACTTTTTCACCTTCATACCTACGTGCCTGATATGTATGGTATGTAGCTTCGTTATCATGTGCAGATGCGCAAAGTGAATTTGGATTTTTGATCCGACCCTCCATCATGGATTATCTCCCCCTTTCGGACTCAGAATTTCCCATTTTTTCCTCGTAACTCGAAAAACTTTTTCACCTTCATACCTACGCGCCTGATATTTGGTATGTAGCTTCGTTATCATGTGCAGATGCGCAAAGTGAATTTGGATTTTTTGATCCGACCCTCCATCATGGATTATCTCCCCCTTTCGGACTCAGAATTTCCCATTTTTTCCTCGTAACTCGAAAAACTTTTTCACCTTCATACCTACGCGCCTGATATTTGGTATGTAGCTTCGTTATCATGTGCAGATGCGCAAAGTGAATTTGGATTTTTGATCCGACCCTCCATCATGGATTATCTCCCCCTTTCGGACTCACAATTTCCCATTTTTTTCCTTGTAACTCGAAAAACATTTTTCACCTTCATACCTACGCGCCTCATATTTGCTATGTAGCTTCGTTATCATGTGCAGATGCGCAAAGTGAATTTGGATTTTTGATCCGACCCTCCATCATGGATTATCTCCCCCTTTCGGACTCAGAATTTCCCATTTTTTTTCCTCGTAACTCGAAAAACTTTTTCACCTTCATACCTACGCGCCTGATATTTGGTATGTAGCTTCGTTATCATGTGCAGATGCGCAAAGTGAATTTGGATTTTTGATCCGACCCTCCATCATGGATTATCTCCCCCCCTTTCGGACTCACAATTTCCCATTTTTTCCTTGTAACATCGAAAAACTTTTTCACCTTCATACCTACGCGCCTCATATTTGCTATGTAGCTTCGTTATCATGTGCAGATGCGCAAAGTGAATTTGGATTTTTGATCCGACCCTCCATCATGGATTATCTCCCCCTTTCGGACTCAGATCAGATTTTTCCCATTTTTTCCTCGTAACTCGAAAAACTTTTTCACCTTCATACCTACGCGCCTGATATTTGGTATGTAGCTTCGTTATCATGTGCAGATGCGCAAAGTGAATTCGGATTTTTGATCCGACCCTCCATCATGGATTATCTCCCCCTTTCGGACTCAGAATTTCCCTATTTTTCATTGTAAGTCGAAAAACTTTCTCACCTTAATACCTACATTTCTGATATTTGATATGTAGCTTCGTTATGATGTGCAAAGTGAATTCCGATTTTTGATCGGACCTTCCATCATGGATTATCTCCCCCTTTCGGACTTAGAATTTCACTATTTTTCCTCGTAGGTCGAAAAACTTTTTCACCTTAATACCTACGCGTCTGATATTTGGTTCGTAGCTTCGTTTTGATGTGCTGATGCGCAAAGTGAATTCGGATTTTTTATCCGACCCTCCATCATGGATTACCTCCCCCTTTCGGACTTAGCATTTGGGGAAAGTGGGTATATTGCGATGGCGCGCCATCGACTTTTTCTAGTTTGTATTTGAAATTGGCGGTCCTTGGTAATTTTTTTTTTTTTTCTTCTTTTTTTTGTTTTCTTTTTTTTTTTTGTTTTTTTCTTTTTTTTACTGGCTAATAAAACGCCCCACCCCCCCCCCCCCCCCCGCAAATATAAAATAATTTTAACCAATGACCGCCAATTTCAAACACAAATAATCCTTAAATCCTTATTTGTGTTTGAAATTGGCGGTCCTTGGTAAAAAAAAATAAACGCCCCTCCCCCCCCCCCCCCCACCCCCCCCCCCCACCCCCCCCCCCCCCCCCCCCTCCCCCCCCCCCCCCCCCCCCCCCCCCCCCCCCCCCCCCCCCCCCCCCCCCCCCCCCCCCCCCCCCCCCCCCCCCCCCCCCCCCCCCCCCCCCTTTTGTAAAATGTAATGCCTCCGTTAATTCGAGGTTATACAGTAGTCTCTTTACAAAACTTAACATCAGAGAAATCGGTTATAACTTCTATTTCCTTGCTCGGATCTGCTTCACATTTCACACACACTCATTGCTCCAATGGACCTCTACCACCCTGTGACAAATTCACGTTCATGCCGCTCGCGCTAATCCCAGAGTCAAGGTCAGAAGCCCACACACTTGGAAATTTGTACATATTTTAGGGGTACCTGGGCGCACGCGGGGGGTATTCCGTAAGCCTCGCTTACTGACCAATCTAGTTCTCTTTGGTTAAGGTTTTTAGTCAAGCTTGTAGATGGAATACTCATGGCCCTACACCAACCATACTTGGACAACTTCATCTCCTAGTGATGTACATCAACAACCCCTGACCTATATTTGACCTTGACCTACATTTAACCTTAAATTACTTACTTAATTCCCCTTGGTTAAGGTTTTTACTCAACCTTGGTTAAGGTTTTTAGTCAAGCTTGTAGATGGAATACTATTGTGCATACAGACACCATACTTGGATAACTTTTTCTCATAGGGATGTACATCAATAACCCCTGACCTTTATTTTACCTTCACCTACATTTAACCTTCAATTACTTGGTTAATGTTTATAGTCAAGCTTGTATATGGAATACTTCTGGACCTACATCAACCATACTTGGACAACTTTATCTCCTAGTGATGTACATCAATAATCCCTGACCTATATTTGACCTTGACCTACTTTTATCCTTGCATTACTTAGTTATCTCCCCTTGGTTACGTTTTTTACTCAAGCTTGTATATGGAATACTCCTGGGCTACAGCAACCATACTTGGAAAAACCACGCACCTACGTCCAAGGTCAAGGTCACTGTTGAAGGTCAAAGGTCAAACCTATTGAAACAAATTCCCTTCCGCTCTATATCTTCTACACCGATGCATGGATTATCAAATTGCTAACCACGCACCTACGTCCAAGGTCACAGTTGAAGGTCAAAGGTCAAACCTATTGAAATTCCCTTCCGCTCTATATCTTCTACACCGATGCATGGATTATCAAATGCCTTGGCACAAATGTTTCTCAGGATGAGAAGGTGTATCGCGATCAATAACCACGCACCTACATCCAAGGTCAAGGTCACAGTTGAAGGTCAAAGGTCAAAAATATTGAAATTCCCAAATGGCTTGGCACAAATGTTTCTCACGATGAGAAGGTGTGTCGCGATCAATAACCACGCACCTATGTCCAAGGTCAAGGTCACTGTTGAAGGTCAAAGGTCAAACCTATTGAAATTCCCTTCCTCTCTGTCTTCTACACCGATGCATGGATTATCAAATGGCTTGGCACAAAATGTTTCTCATGATGAGAAGGTGTGTCGCGATCAATATCCACGCACTATGTCCAAGGTCAAGGTCACAGTTGAAGGTCAAAGGTCAAACCTATTGAAATCCTTCCGCTCTATATCTTCTACACTGATGCAT
Source organism: Conchocele bisecta (assembly GCA_029237695.1). Classification (NCBI taxonomy): domain Eukaryota; kingdom Metazoa; phylum Mollusca; class Bivalvia; order Lucinida; family Thyasiridae; genus Conchocele; species Conchocele bisecta. The sequence continues at coordinate 1,901,217 of CM055280.1, read as the reverse complement.
GGATTATCAAATTGCTAACCACGCACCTACGTCCAAGGTCACAGTTGAAGGTCAAAGGTCAAACCTATTGAAATTCCCTTCCGCTCTATATCTTCTACACCGATGCATGGATTATCAAATGCCTTGGCACAAATGTTTCTCAGGATGAGAAGGTGTGTCTCGATCAATAACCACGCACCTACGTCCAAGGTCAAGGTCATAGTTGAAGGTCAAAGGTCCAACCTATTGAAATTCCTTTCCGCTCTATATCTTCTACACTGATGCATGGATTATCACACTATGCCCAGGGTCAAGGTCACAGACTTGATGCGTTTGAAACCTAAACGCTCGGCTAAATGGCTTATAATCAAAAATGCTTCTTTGGCTGCCAGTGTGGGTATTCGTGTGCCGACAGGCCACATTTCTAGTTTCCCTTGGTTAATGTTTTTAGTCAACCTTGTTTAAGGTTTTTATGTAGGCCGCAGCTACCTTCTTTGTCAAGCTATGTGTACATCGACAACCCTCGTAGTCGAGCTATGCTGTTCTCCTACAGCTCTTGTTATTATTCTACGATGATATGTCGTGCAAAATCAAGTTAAACATGTGCATCTGTTTGTGCCTTTTGTCAATCAAAACACATATTTTGCATTTAACAAACATCATTGGAACCTAGATTTGCAATTGATAAAGCATAAAATAATAAAGCAAAACATCGTAAAACGCCGCATTTTCAGTCCATCAAAACGCCGCAAATTGTGGCAAATGTGCCGGTGATCCGTTTTATGATTTCGCCGCGTTTTGCCGGAATTGACTTGGGTCACGATTGCGGCAATTTATTTTGACAATTGCGGCAATCCCGCAAGAACTTTGCGATGCTTTGCGGCATTTCGCGGCAAACCAGCAATTTGCCGCAATTGGTAGGAAATTCCGCGCTGGTGAAAAACTCCGCAAAGCAAAAAAAGTGCGGGTTTCGCGGTGGCTGTACTGTATACTGTATTTGGTCAACCATTTATTTGGGGAAACATAAAAGTATATGGTTTCCAAACAACAGTGAGCGTGCCATTATTTAGGGTTAGTATGGCAGTAGTGGTCTAATCACAATAACAATGTACAGCTGATTCTCTTTATCTCGATATCGCTTATCTCGATATAACTGCTTCTCTCGATATGCGTCCGAGGTCCCGGCCGAATTCCCTATATAGATCATGTATTTTACTCCCGATAAATCGATATCGGAAATGTCGATATTTCGGTTATGTCGAGGTGTAAATAGAGTCCCGATAGCATGTTTCCTTCATATTTTTATTCTGATAACTCGATGTGAAAAATAAGCGCCTGGCACGGCCAAGATTATCTCAGGTAAGTTTTCTGACGTGTATAGAATTCAAAAACACCGCCTCTAAAATGTGTTAAACGTTGCACAAAACATGTTAACTTAAACAATAATTAACCAATTAATCAATGTGATATCGGATCACTTTAGCATGAAATAAATGGCGTGGCAATCAAGTTAATTGAATTTGACATTTCTTAACACCGATTTGATTCAACTTAGGCCAAATTTGTTGGTGGCCGACGAGTCTAGGTCCGTCATGGTTTGAGGACGAAATGCGAGTCTTGCATTTTGCGATTGAATAATAACATCGTCAGAAAAGACGGCGAGCGTTGACATTTAGATGTAACGTTTATTCATTGATGTGTATTGGGTATGATTTGCAAAACAAATGTTGTGTACTGGAAATTGTGTCGTGCATATGCGCATTTCGTTATTAGAAAATGCGTGATTTATGAAAACCCGGAAGTAAAGTAAAGTCGGTATTTTTGTAGCGTTTCTGTTCGGATTTACACTAGTGCATATATATTATGATTTTTAATACACTGTGTTAAAGGTACATGCCCACTCAGTAGGCACAACATGTTCTTTATCGGAATTAAATAAGTGTATAATTGTGTCATTACTCCACCAGTTCTAAAAATTACAAGTGTCCGCTATATAGGTATGATCATTTAGTAATATATATTTTACTGATAGTGACGCGTGGTGGTATCAGGCTATTTTCATATGCAAATGACACATGATATTTTTTAGCTCACCTGAGCGAAGCTCATGTGAGCTATTGTTACCGCAATGTTTCCGTCCGTCCGTCGTCCGTCCGTCCGTGAACATTTTCAAACGTCTTCTCCTCGGTAACCATTGGGCCTATAGTCACCAAACTTCATGGTCATGGTCCATGGTACGGGGATTACAAAATTGTTAAAATGACGTCATTACGTAATCCAAGATGACCGCCATCTAAAAATAGCACAAATTCTTCAAAAATATTCTTCTCAAGAACCGCCAACCAGATTTCAACAAAACTTGGTAGGAATGATCGATGTACAATGCTCTTTCAAAGTTGTTAAAATGGTGACCCCAGGGTCAAAAATGGGCGTGGGCCATGGGGTCAAATTTTATTTTGGACCGAATTACGGTCATATCTATATCAAATCGAAGGTATCAAAGAGGCGATCGCTCTGGTACATTTTTTGTCGAAATTGGATGGTCATGTCATCCAAGATGGCCGCTGAAAGGTCAAAAGGTCGTTCTTTTATTAGAGATTTCAAAAATTCTTCTTCACACGAACCGCTTGGCCCATGGTGGCCAAACTTCACAGTTATGGTCCATGGGTGAAGCCTTGTCAGAAAAGATTCTTCTCATGAATCACCAGCCGGATTTCGACGAAACTTAGTAGGAATGATCGATGTACAATGCTCTTTCAAAGTTGTTAAAATGGTGACCCCGGGGTAAAAAATGGACGTGACCCGTGGGGTCAAATTGGGGTCAAATTTTATTTTTCACCGAATATGCTCATGTCATTTATCAAATTGAAGATATCAATGAGGCGATTGCTCTGGTGCAATATTTGTCGGAATCGGATGATTATGTCATCCATGATGGCCGCCAAAAGGTCCATTTATTCGAGATTTTGAACATCTTTTTCTCGGGAACCACATGGCCGATGCTGGCCAAACTTCATAGTAAGTCCTTGGGTGAAGCATTTTCAGATTTGGTAAGATGAGTCATCGCTTAATCCAAGATGACCGCCATCTAAAAATAGCACAATTTTACACATATGAACTCAATGTCACATTCTCCTCTGGTGTTCATGGAGTCAGATGAGCGAATTAGGGCCATCATGGCCCTTTTGTTTAATTATTTAACTAATTAAATGTGTCATCAGAAAAAATAATGTTTTCAACATATTATAAAGTATGATCATTGCACATCAAAAAATAAATTCAGAGAATAAATAATAATGTCCATTAACATTTTAAGGAAACACGGTTATCGGCAAACCTCGGAATTCCTACGCTTTTCTTAGCCTCTCTGATTATCTTTCATTAACTTGATCTGGAACTTTACACGCCCTGGTGCTTATATTTGGATCAATACGGTATGCAAGTTTCTGCACTCTGTTTTTAGAAACTGCTAAAGAAAGAAAAGGGAGACAACCGAACTTAACCAATTAGGAAGTGTCTGAAATTTAAGAATGAGCCTTCTATTTATTTCGTGAAGTTTGTTCAAATGTTGATTTTATTACGAAAAATTTATTTCTCTATGGGAATTTAACATGGGGGAAAAGGAGGTGGAGTAGCTGACGGAGCAGTCAAAAAAATAAAAAAATTGGAAATTGCTTCCGAAACCTGGCTAGACAGCTTGGAAATGACTTAACTAAGAAAACAAAAGTTAAATTTTGAAAATCAGTCCACTATTTCTGAAATTAGAAAAAATTCCCTTAACCGTGTGAATATGCCTATGGGGATTAAACATGGGGAAATTGTATTTTCGTAATAAAATCAATATTGGACCAAATTTCATGAAATAAAAAGAAGGCTCATTCTTAGCAATAATTTTTTTGGAATTGTTTATATAGCCTTAAAATTTGGGCAGCTGTCGTGAAACAGACAGTAGTTTGACAAATGACGAGATCACACAATTAAGATGTAAGCCTGAAATTTGTGGATACATTAAAGTTCTGCTATTAATCTTTAGAGTGCGGGAAACGAAAAGTGTCGTCTGCTGTTGTTTAATATTTTGTCTTTATTCACAATAAAACATGGTTTGGCAGCACTTTAGAATCATATCCATTGGAAATGATTCTAAAGCGTTGTCAAAACATGTTTTGATAAAGAAAAATGGAATATAAAAAATAAACAGCAGACGACAAAAATAAATGCAGCATTTTAAGTGTTAAGACGGCTTGTGGGTCTGAAGAAAAGTTGTCTTATTAGTGAGTCGGACTTATTACTGGAACTGAGTAGAGACCAAATCCGTAAGTCTTTGCATGCTGGGAAACTTGTGGGCTATGCGCTACATAGTAAATTGCCAAGGGATTATGTATTATTGATTTTGTTCATTATAAATAGGAACAAATGATAAGAAATTAAACATAAATTTAAAAATTCACTTATTTGAGCTGCAATAAGCAAACAGTGTTTTGCAGCTCAACTAAGTAAATTTTCAACTTTATGACAGTATTTTCACTACTCAATTTGAATTCACGTTCATGCCGCTCCCGCTAAGCCCAGAGTCAAGGTCACAAGCCCACACACTTGGAAATTTTTACATATTTTAGGGGTACCTGGGCCCACGCAGGGGGTATTCCGTAAGCCTCGCTTACTGACCAATCTAGTTACTTTAAGTATTTGGACAACCATTTATTTGGGGAAACATATAAAAGTATATGGTTTCCAAACAACAGTGAGCGTGCCATTATTTAGGGTTAGTATGGCAGTAGCGGTCTAATCACAATAAGAGTGTATTTGGATATAATTTGTTTTGGGAAAGCAAATGTTGTCCAAATATTTAGGGTTAATACGATAAGTGTTTGCGACTATGGTGCTTTGTTTTGCGTACACCTATCAGCCGTTTTTACATAGGGTATACCTATGTATAGGGATCGCCTCCGACAGTTAGCCACGCCCCAGACCCCCCTCGATGCGGTGGTAGGTAGTGATATCTTGGAGTAACCATAACAACAAAATGCATTGTGTTACTCAACGTTTAACTGTCATACGCAACCGCTAATTGAAAATAATATTATGAAAAACTACTTGCACTGCACAATATCAACAACAGATGTTCTACGTACAAAAATACATCGGATTATTTTTTACCCCCATTTGCGGTCATCGCTGAATTTAGTAACAGAGTTAACTCCCCTCCGAATACTCTCCGAAACAAGCGACGTGTTTAACACACAAACTACATCAAGTTTGACCTTCCGACAGCCTATTTTTAAACTCACCCGACACCTGTGCGAAACAAAACTCGCACGTGTAGGTCTAACTGATGTTTAATCCTCATTCTCTCTCTCTATCGATGGATTTACAGTGGATTTTAGTGACATTCCCGAATTCGGCCTGATTGACATTTGTCTATGGTGGCCAATACACGCCAACATGAGTGTCAATTCTACGTTCAGGGAGGGAGGGGGTCAATAAGTCAGTATTTAAGGTGATAACTTACAGTCAGGGAACAAATTAATGACAGTATAACACATCCAGCGTATATTAATACCCATATTAATGCAAGTACAGTCAAACTTGTGTTAAGAGACCACTCAAGGGAACTGCCAAAAGTGGTCTCTTAACAGAGGTGGTCTCTTAATAGGGACAGCCATGTGGAGTGGGTACACGGATGATATATAAAAAACAACACAGTGACAACGCAGTAAAGTAATAACATGTATACACATATATGTATGTTTATTAAAGTAATAACATGTACAATGGAAAACATAAGTTTGAATACACTGCAGCTCCATTATAACGCGGTAGTCGGGGTCCAAGATTTCAAACCGCGATCGAATCCGACCGCGTTATAAAATTTCGGGACATGCACGGGTACTGGTACTGCACGGGTTACTGGTATCATTCGCATTTCGGTTACCAACTATTGCGGGAATTCCATTAGCAACGGACCCATATAAAATCATGTCATTTGAATAGAAGTTAAAGTAATTATTAATAATGCCTATGACATACAAACTTGTATGTATTAATGTATTAAACATACGAGTTATTTATAAAATCATGCTTATTACGTTGTATAGTGCTCGCGATAGACAGACGCTTATTACAATGTACACTACTCGCGATCAACAGACGCTTAAACGGATTAATTGATAATAAATAATGGCTATGGTCACGTGTCCTGTCTATTCATGCGGTTGATACGTGCATAATCTCAGGATGTGGGGTCACGTGATCTATTGTTTACGCTGCAAGTCATATTGATGAATGAAATTTACGATTTAAGCGAGATTGCCTTGGGCTGCAGTGAAACAATAGACCACGTGATCCCATACCCTGACCCAGATAATGCTGAAACACCAGTCAATTTATAGAACGCTAAATACATGTTTTATGGATTATAGCCACCGCTTATAGCCGTGTTTCGAGACGTGTTTTCATGGGCGCCGACAGTCGCCGACGGTCGTTAAACGCGTCGTATTTTGACGAAATGGGCCGTATTTATACGGTCGCTGGTCGCAGACAGCAGGTGGTCGTTCATTGCAAGTACGTTATTATGGAAATTCGTCGGGCGGGATTCAAACCGGTCGCTTACAGCAGGTGGTCGTTTATTACAAGTGGTCGTAAGCACAAGTTCGACTGTACTGAAATACGACAACAAAAAATCTAACAAGTTTGGGCTTCCATACATTGAAAATTTTGTCAGCGTTTTCCCCAATGACGTCATTTGTATGTTTTAATATACTCGATCCGGGGCCAACTATTTCATTCACAAAACAGAAGTAAACTTGGCGATGTACCGATAAGGCATTTTCAGGCGCGACACCGCTTCCGTGGCGGAATTATTGTAACTATTGCTCTTCAATCAGTTTTCAATATATCTATAATGATCATAGATATCTGGAATCTGTATACTTGAATTGATGATGTCTTGTATATTTGTTACCGTATCTTTCTGATATTGCTATGCAAAATCTGTAATGTTGTTGAATGTTTTGGTACATACTGTAGCAGTGCATACTGTACTTCAAGTTGTGCCATATCAATAGTTTACCCCTTAACCATTAAAACGCTGAAAAATAAAATTGCCGTCTGCTCATTTTGTATATTTTAATCTCTTTAAAAACCTGTTTTGGCAGCGCAGTAGAATCGTTTCAGTATGTTTTTGAGGAGAAAATATAAAAATATTTAAAACAGCAGACGACAATTGTAGTTTCCAGCGCTTTAAAGGTACATGTCCACTCAGTGTATAACTGATAGTGACGCGCGGTGGTATCAGGCTATTTTCATATGCAAATGAGGCATGATATTTTTTAATTATTTATACTAAAGAAATGCGTCACCTGAAAAAATAATATTTTCGACAGATTTTAAAGTATGATCATTGCACATCATAAAATAAATACAGAGATTAAATAGTAATGTCCGTTAACATTTTAAGCAAACACGGTTATCGCCCCTGATATCAGTGTGTAAATTTACGTCTAATATAAAATGTATAATAATGCCAATCAGTACGTGGGATAATGGCGCATGAATGTTTATTTTGCCAGGAAATGTCTCAGATGATGTTTCTGATGTAAAGAACATTTTGTACCTACTGAATGGGCATGTACCTTTAAGGGTTAATGAAACTGCAACACCAACAATCAATCAATCAATCAATCTAGTTTAATCTTGTAGTACCCTATGTTCAGTACTTTCAGTACTTTGATTACACTAGTGCATATATATTATGATTTTTAATACACTGTGTTAAAGGTACATGCCCACTCAGTAGGCACAAAAATTTGTGTATACAGTAAAGTTCTGCTATTAATTCTTAGAGTGCGGGAAACGAAAAGTGTCGTCTGCTGTTATTTAATATTTTGTCTTTATTCACAATAAAACATTGCTTTGGCAGCACTTTAGAATAAAAAATTACAAGTGCCCACTATATAGATATAATCATTTAGTAATATATATTTTCCTGATAGTGACTTGGGTCGTTTCTGTCAAAATGTTCCGGATTTATACGTGTACAAAGTGTTGTGCGTTGCGTATCCGTGGAGTTTCCGTTAGTTGCGTTTCAAACCGTGTGTCGTCTACGTGTAATACGTTTTCGGCCATGCGTTGCGTTTCCCCACTCTTGCGCATGCGCGAAATTCGAACAAACCGTGTTCAACGCATTGAGTTTCAAAAGCGTGTAATCCGTGTACAACGGTTGTAAACGTATACAACGGTTGTAAACAACGCATTGAGTTTCAAAAGCGTGTACTCCGTGTACAACGGTTGTAAACGTATACAACATGTACAACGGTTGTAAACGTATACAACGGTTGTAAACAACGCTTTGAGTTTCAAAAGCGTGTACTCCGTGTACAATGGTTGTAAACATATACAACGGTTGTAAATAACACATTGAGTTTCAAAAGCGTGTACTGCGTGTAGAACGGTTGTAAATGTATACAACGGTTGTAAACGTATACAACGCTAAGGTAAACCGTTTAAACGATTTAACGCTTTCTTTGACGAACGGTTACATGCTTCTACATGTACACAGCACCGTACAGATGAAACCGTGTTATACGTATAACACGTTTCCACAGGTTTTAACGCATTACACGTTTTGGTATGCCAACCGTGTATCGCGTAGAATGCGCATGCTCAGATCGTTCTTCGTGTGTGTATATATACTTCTAGACTCAGCAGGGCTTCTAAAATTTTCAGTTTTCCGGTTCTGGACCGATTTTTGAACTCTCAGACCGATTGAAAACTAGTCTTAAAAATCGGTCCGAGAAAATTTGCCAGTCGGCTGCTATTTCGCTATAAACCTTGTAAATTTACCGGTTTTGACCACCAAGTAATTTATGACACATATCCGCGGGCCATATCCGTGTTAAACCAGTGTGCAGCTCGCTGTGTATTCAGTTTCTCCAAATATCGATTTTTCTTAACAGACGCGTGGGACAGGTGTATAGCGGATTAGTGACTGAAATAGACTGGCTTCAGCGTAAAGATAAGAGAGTTCCTAGACTCGCCATTTCTGATGATGTTAAAATAAAATAAAGAAACCATGCACTGTGTTTATCTGTGTTCGTAATATTTAACCCCAAGTAACTGACACGGACTATCGGCCCGGGCTATTCCATGTTAAGTTAGGAACTGTTACATTACGCTGTATTAGGGGTCATTTTTGTGTATATAAAATGTACATGTACGTAGGAATGCCGCAGATCCTGATGAGCCAGCTCACGTGATCTACAATTCGCAAACATTTTGATAAACGACAAGGTACATCTGTCGTGTTAAAAGCGTGACTCATTAGGCATCAGGGATTTGGGATCAATTGAAGTGCTAAATCACACCGCCGTGTACTTTGAACTCGATCTGAGGGTATGTATTCGCGATATTTTAAAAGGGACGAAACAAGGACGCCTCAAAGCAATCGGGGCCGAACAGGTATTCGCGTTAAAACATGTAACCGTTGTAAACGTTTCAACGCTTTCATATAGCTACACGCTTCCAGGTAAAGCGTTGTACACGTTTCAACTCTTTCACCTCGCTAGATATGTATACGCCAAAGCATGTTATACACCTTGAAGCTAAACGTATTACACGCTTTACAACGAAACGGTTTGACAATGTGTATTCCACGTGTACGAACCGTATTATACGTTTAAACAACGTATACAACGCTTTTAAACTAAACGGTTTGACAATGTGTATTACACGTGTACGAACCGTTTTATACGTTTAAACAATGTATACAACGCTACAGCAAACCGTTGCGTTCGCGTTGCGTTCGCGTTGCGTTGCGTTCGCGTTGAGTTTGCAAGTGTTGTCTACGGTGGAACAAAAACGGAGACTGCACTGTATCAAGCTATTTAACCAATAATTCCATTGTCAAAATTAGCATATCTAAAATGATCATGCACTCTCGCTAGCTGGGACACTGACCTACATGTAGATCAGGCCTGCCACCACAAAACCACAACTGTCAAAACTGGGAGAACTGCATGACAGTCTCCAATATAGTGTATAAACTATAATTAAAAATTATCATTTCATATGCAAATGAGGCATGATATTTTTTAATTATTTATACTAATTAAATTTGTCATGAGAAAAAAATAATATTTTCGACTGATTATAAAGTATGATCATTGCACATCAAAAAATAAATACAGAGAATAAATAGTAATGTCCATTAAATTTTAAGGAAACGCGGAAGAACTGCAGAAGAAGACAACCGAGCTTAGTATGGAAACCGACGAGATGAAACAATTGAGAAGTAAGTCGGAAATTTAAGAAGGGGCCTTTTTATTTCGTGAAATTTGTTCAAATATTGATTTTATTACGAAAAATTTATTTCTCTATGGGAATTTAACATGGGGAAAAAGGAGGTGGAGCAGCTGACGGAGCAGTCAATAAACAAAAAGATTTGTAAATTGCTTCCGAAACCTGGCTAGATAGCTTGGAAATGATTTAACTAAGAAAACAAAAGTTAAATTTTGAAAATCGGTCCACTATTTCTGAAATTAGAAAAATTTCCCCATTTTAAATCCCCATAGACTTGGGGAAATTGTATTTTCGTAATAAATTCAATAATGGACCAAATTTCATGAAATGAAAAGAAGGCTCATTCTTAACAATCATTTTTTTTAATTGTTTATATAGCCGTAAAATTTGGGCAGCTGTCGTGAAACAGACAGTAGTTTGACAAATGACGAGATCACACAATTAAGACGTAAGCCTGAAATTTGTGGATACATTAAAGTTCTGCTATTAATCCTTAGAGAGCGGGAAACAAAAAGTGTCGTCTGCTGTTGTTTAATAATTTGTCTTTATTCACAATAAAACATGGTTTGGCAGCACTTTAGAATCATATACATTGGAAATGATTCTAAAGCATTGTCAAAACATGTTTTTAAAAAGAAAAATGGAATATAAAAAATAAACAGCAGACGACAAAAATTAATTCAGCTTTGTAAGTGTTAAGACCGCTTGTGGGTCTGAAGAAAAGTTTTCTTATTAGTGAGTCGGACTTATTACCGGAACTGAGTAGAGGCCAAATCCGTATTAAGTCTTTGTATGCTGGGAAACTTGTGGGCTATGCGCTACATAGTAAATTGCCAAGGGAGGAGGAGATGCACAGATATAAGCCAACTTCCAAGTCACTTCTCTAGGCGAAATAAAAACTAAAGCTCCTCTCTGAGGCTAGTGACATGCCAGTAGGTATATACACAGCTCCAGATAAGTTTTGTATCTAAAGAGTATTATGCCCCCATATTTGAAATTCATTGCATATTTTACTTTTACGAATGTATTACTGATTTTCTTCATTATTAAATAGGGAACAAATGATAAGAAATTAAACAAATTAAAAAATTCACTTATTTGAGCTGCAAAAAGCAAACAGTGTTTTGTTCTCCCACTTTGGATAATCAATGCGTTTTCTGCTAAAATAAGTGCGTATAATACGCCAATGCGCACCTTATCTAGAGCTCTGAGTATTTATACCGTATTTCCTTTAAGTATTTGGACAACCATTTATTTGGGGAAACATATAAAAGTATATGGTTTCCAAACAACAGTGAGCGTGCCATTATTTGGGGTTAGTATGGCAGTAGTGGTGTAATCACAATAACGATGTATTTTGATATAATTTGTTTTGGGAAACCCGTATTAACAGGGGTTTCCCAAAGAAAATTTTGTCCAAATATTTAGGGTTAATACGATAAGTGTTTGCGACTATGGTGCTTTGTTTTGAGTACACCTCGCGTTTGAACACCCAAGGTCAAGGTCACTGAGGACCTATGTTCATATTACATGTATGATCAAGGCTGCAACGAGGGGTTTAGCTTGGTGATAATCAGCCGTTTTTACACTAGTGCATATATATTACAAGTTTTAAAGGTACATGCCCACTCAGTAGGCACAAACATTTGTGGATACAGTAAAGTTCTGCTATTAATTCTTAGAGTGCAAGAAACGAAAAGTGTCGTCTGCTGTTGTTTAATATTTTGTCTTTATTCACAATGAAACATGGTTTGGCAGCACTTTAGAATAAAAAATTACAAGTGCCCGCTATATAGATATAATCATTTAGTAACATATATTTTCCTGATACACTGCAGCTCCATTATAACGCGGTCGCGTATAGCGCGATCTCCATTATAACGCGGGTCTCTCGTGGATCCCAAAAAAATATTAAAAAAATCGAGAAAAAAATAATTAAAAAAAACAAAGAAAAAAAAATCGTCGGACGTCGTAAGTATTGTGTAATTAGTTGATTCGTGATTTCTGCAAGTTTATTCAAACAACGAAGTTCAAAGTCCATGAAAGGATTATTATTAGTATGTTAGCAAATGTAATACATGTTCCTTTAATCAGGTAATCATGTTATTAGACATATTTATTAATCAATTCAATTACACATAATTGTCGCTAATAAATGGTTGCGTGTTCGGTATAATATTTAGCGTTCTATAAATAGACTGGTGTTTCATAATTATCTGGGTCAGGGTATGGGATCACGTGGTCTATTGTTTACACTGCAGCTCACGGCAATCTCGCTTAAATCGTAAATTTCATTCATCAATATGACTTTTATAAATAACTCATATGTTTAATACATTAATACATACAAGTTTGTATGTCCTAGGCATTATTAATAATTACTTTAACTTCTGTTCAAATGACATGATTTTATATGGGTCCGTTGCTAATGGAATTCCCGCAATAGTTGGTAACCGAAATGCGAATGATACCAGTAACCCGTGCAGTACCAGTACCCGTGCATGTCCCGAAATTTTGTAACGCGGTCGGATTCGATCGCGGTTTGAAATCTTGGACCCCGACCACCGCGTTATAATGGAGCTGCAGTGTAGGGACTTGGGTGGTATTAAGCTATTTTCATATGCAAATGAGGCATGATATTTTTTAATTATTTATACTAATTAAATGCGTCATCAGAAAAAATAATGTTTTCAACAGATTATAAAGTATGATCATTGCACATCAAAAAATTAATACAGAGAATAAATAGTAATGACCATTAATATTTTAAGAAAATGCGGAAGAAATGCAGAAGACCAAGCTTAGTAGGGAAAAAGGTAAGATCAAACAAATGGCAAGTAAGTCTGAATTTAAGAATGAGCCTTCTTTTTATTTCGTGAAATTTGTTCAAATATTGATTTTATTGCGAAAAAATTATTTCTCTATGGGAATTTAACATGAGGAAAAAGGAGGTGGAGTAGCTGACGGAGCAGTCAATAAACAAAACAAATTTGGAAATTGCTTCCGAAACCTGGCTAGATAGCTTGGAAATGATTTAACTAAGAAAACAAAAGTTAAATTCTGAAAATCCGTCCACTATTTCTGAAATTAGAAGAATTTCCCCATGTTAAATCCCCATAGACAACTTCACTCTGTGAAGATGTCTATGGGGATTTAACATACAGAAATTGTATTTTCGTAATAAAATCAATATTGGACCAAATTTCACGAAATAAAAAGAAGGCTCATTCTTAACAATAATGTTTTTGCATTGTTTATGTAGCCATACAATTTGGGCAGCTGTCGTGAAACTGACAGTAGTTTGACAAATGACGAGATCACACAATTAAGACGTAAGCCTGAAATTTGTGGATACATTAATGTTCTGCTACCGTATTTAGCTGTGTATTGCGCGCACTGGTGTACAACGCGCATCTATATTTTGGGGGGAAAAATCAGGGAAAAAAATAGTTCGCGTCTATAGTGCGCAACAAAAAACAAAAAAAATTGGCGGAAATTCCGTCACGAGTATAAGAAAATTGCATTCCGAGTTCACATCCATGCGCGCAATACACGGCTAAATACGGTATTAATCCTTGAGCACGGGATAACGAAAAGTGTCATCTGCTGTTGTTTAATATTTTGTCTTTATTCACAATAAAACATGGTTTTGCAGCACTTTAGAATCATATCCATTGGAAATGATTCTAAAGCATTGTCAAAACATGTGTTTTATAAGAAAAATGGAATATAAAAAATAAACAGCAGACGACAAGAGTGAATTCAGCATTGTAAGGGTTAAGACGGCTTGTGGGTCTGAAGAAAAGTTGTCTTATTAGTGAGTCAGTCTTATTACTGGAACTGAGTAGAGACCAAATCCGTAAGTCTTTGCATGCTGGAAACTTGTAGGTTATGCGCTACATAGTAAATTGCCAAGGGAGGAGGAGATGCACAGATATAAACCAACTTCCAAGTCATTTCTCAAGGCGAAAGAAAAACTAAAGCCACTCTCTGAGGCTAGTGACATGCCAGTAAGGGCTTTTCCAGAAAAGTTTCCCGGGGGGGGGCCCGGGGGGGGGGGGGGGGGGGACTGGCATTTTTTTTAGGGGTACCACCACTGGAATTTACATAAAATTTATACCCCCCACCACCAGAATTTATTTCTTGCATAACCCCCCACCACCGGAATTGATTTTTTGCATAAAACACCCCCACCACCAGAATTGCTTTCTCATTTAACCCCTACCTTCAGAAAAATAAAGAAATTGCATAAAACACCCCCCACCACCAGAATTTATTTCTCCTTTAACCCCATCCAACAGAAAATGTTATTCTTAGGGAGCAGTATGTGAAAAATCGTTTGATTATTACCACTGCCGGAAGCTGAGGTCAACTAATATTGCTAAAGTCGTGTCATAAATAACGTTGATGTGTGTCGACATTAGGACACTGACAAGTACTGGTTTGTTATAGGCAGACTTTGTGAACAGCATATCTGTGAAAGAATATATCAAGCTGCTCTTTGTTTTATATTAATTAAAACACAATTATTATAATATTAATCATTTATACATGTAATACCATCGACTTGGTACTTACCCTATAAGTGTATGCCATCCAAAAATATTAAAATCCATCTGAAGTCCATTAGACAGAAAGGCGCCATTTTTTTATGAATCCAAAATTGTTAAATTGTGATGAAATGGAGTGACGTCAACACGTAGTAAATAAGGACACAACCCATAAACATTCATGCGCCACATTAGTTTGTTCAATAAAACACAAATATTATTAAAAATAAGGAAATTAAGTAGTAGAAATGTAATAAATAGGATAATTAATTGTTCAAGATTGAATAGCGTGAAATAATACACTCATGTCAGGGCTTGAAACTAGGAAAACATATGTACTAGCCAGCCGGGCTAGTAAGATTTGAAATTTAACAGAAGTTGCTGGATCACTGTTAATCTGGTAAAATGTTTTTCTTTAATGATGTACCATAACAGGCGCAGATCCAGGAGTGGGGTCGTAACTATTTTGCAATACTTGACTATATTATCAAAGAGGTTAGCGCTAGGGGGTGGGGTGGGGGAGGGGGGTCCATTTCCCCCGGAAATTTGTTTAAATCTACATCGCATTTCCTGCGTTCTGGTGCATTTTGGAGCAAAAAATATTGACACTGTCACAGTATGTTTGGATATGATTTTTGATTGAAAAACGTTTAAATTTTTGAAACAATAAGACAACGATTCCGAAAAAATGCATGGAATAAACAATTAATTCACAACGCAATGTAGAAAAGTGCCTTGTAAAACTTGTAAAAAATCTTTACTCAGCGAATTTTAATTTTTGGGGGGGGGGGGCAGGGGTGGGGGGGGGGGGGCACGCCTGTCCGCCCACCCCACCCCCCCCCCCCCCCCCCTGCCCCCCCCCCCCCCCCCCCCTGGACCAATTTACATTGCTTGCTGTAGATGAAAACAACTCGTAGAGTAGTTGTTTATATGTCTCGCCATGGCAGTAAGCATATGATCTCTGGCTTGTACAAAAGCCAACAATAATCCAGTGGTGTTGCTGTTGTTACATCAAATCCATCTGGAAGATTGGACACTGGGTTTTCGGTGAAGTCTTCTATTGAAAATATAAATAAAGATTATGTCATAATTTTTTTTTATTGTCGCGCCCGCTTGCGGAAAGCGCGATATAGTCGGCACTTTGGCGTACGTACGTACGTACGTACGTACGTACGTACGTGTGTCCGGTTAAAGTTTTTGGTTAAGTTGTTTGGTTAAGTTTTTTGTTTTTTTGGTTAAAGTTTTTGGTTAAGTTCTTTGGTTAAAGTTTTTGGTTAAGTTTTTTGGTTAAGTTTTTTGGTTAATGTTTTTGGTTAAAATTTTTCTTTATACTATATCTCTGCAAACTGCTTTGCCCATTACCTTGAAACTTCCACATGGGTTTTTTATCATCATCTTTATATTTTCATTATAACCCCTCCCGTGCGGCCCACCCCTATGCCCATTGTCAAGGTCAAATTACTTTGAAGTTTTTGGTTTAAGTTTTTTGGTTAAAGTATTGGTTAAGTTTTTTAGTAAGTTTTTTTGGTTAAAGTTTTTTGTTATACTATATCTCTGCAACGCTTTGCCCATTACCTTGAAACTTCACATGGTGTTTATCATCATCTGTATTTTCATTCTACCCCCACTCCCGTGCGGCCTCTGTGCCCAATGTCAAGGTCAAATTACTTTGAGAGTTTTTGGTTAAGTTTTTTGGTTAAAGTTTTTGGTTAAGTTTTTTGGTTTAAGTTTTTTGGTTAAAGTTTTTTGTTATACTATATCTCTAAACAAAAATGCTTTGCCCATTACCTTGAAACTTCACATGGGTGTTTATCATCATCTATATTTTCATTCTACCCCCTCCTGTGCGGCCCCTGTGCCCAATGTCAAGGTCAAATTACTTGAAGTTTTTGGTTAAGTTTTTTGGTTAAAGTTTTTGGTTAAGTTTTTTGGTTAAAGTTTTTCGTTATACTATATCTCTGCAACTGCTTTGGCCATTACCTGAAACTTCACATGGGTGTTTATCATCATCTATATTTTCATTCTACCCTCCCGTGCGGCCCCTGTGCCCAATGTCAAGGTCAAATTACTTTGAAGTTTTTGGTTAAGGTTTTTTGTTTTTTGGTTAAATTTGTATTTGGTTAAGTTTTTTGTCGCGCCGCTTGCGGGGAAAGCGCGATATAGTCGGCCACTTTGGCGTACGTACGTACATACGTGTGTCCGGTTAAAGTTTTTTGAAGGTTAAGTTTTTGGTTAAGTTTTTTGGTTAAAGTTTTTGGTTAAGTTTTTTGGTTAAAGTTTTTAGTTATACTATATCTCTGCAACTGCGTTTCCCATTACCTTGAAACTTCACATGGGTGTTTATCATTATCTTATATTTTCCTTCTACCCACCCCCCTTCCGTGCGGCCCCTGTGCCCAATGTCAAGGTCAAATTACTTTGAAGTTTTGGTTAAGTTTTTTGGTTAAAGTTTTTGGTTAAGTTTTTTTTTTTTTTAGTTAAGTTTTTTGGTTAAAGTTTTTTGTTTATACTATATTCTCTGCAACTGCTTTGCCCATTACCTTGAAACTTCACATGGGTGTTTTATCATCATCTGTATTTTCATTCTACCCCACTCCCGTGCGGCCTCTGTGCCCAATGTCAAGGTCAAATTACTTTGAAGTTTTTGGTTAAGTTTTTTGGTTAAAGTTTTTTGGTTAAGGTTTTTTGTTTAAGGTTATTTTGTTTTTTGTTAAAGTTTTTTGTTATACTATATCTCTGCAACTGCTTTGCCCATTACCTTGAAACTTCACATGGGTGTTTATCATCATCTATATTTTCATTCTACCCCCCTCCTGTGCGGCCCCTGTGCCCAATGTCAAGGTCAAATTACTTTGAATTTTGTTTTTGGTTAAGTTTTTTGGTTAAAGTTTTAAAAGTTTTTGGTTAAGTTTTTTGGTTAAAGTTTTTCGTTATACTATATCTCTGCAACTGCTTTGGCCATTACCTTGAAACTTCACATGGGTGTTTATCATCATCTATATTTTCATTCTACCCCCCTCCCGTGCGGCCCCTGTGCCCAATGTCAAGGTCAAATTACTTTGAAGTTTTTGGTTAAGTTTTTTGGTTAAAGTATTTGGTTAAGTTTTTGTCGCGCCCGCTTGCGGAAAGCGCGATATAGTCGGCACTTTGGCGTACGTACGTTACATACGTGTGTCCGGTTAAGTTTTTGGGTTAAGTTTTTTGGTTAAGTTTTTTGGTTAAAGTTTTTGGTTAAGTTTTTTGGTTAAAGTTTTTAGTTATACTATATCTCTGCAACTGCGTTTCCCATTACCTTGAAACTTCACATGGGTGTTTATCATTATCTATATTTTCCTTCTACCCCCTTCCGTGCGGCCCTGTGCCCAATGTCAAGGTCAAATTTACTTTGAAGTTTTCGTTTTTGGTTAAGTTTTTTGGTTAAAGTTCTTGGTTAAGTTTTTTGGTTAAAGTTTTTCGTTATACTATATCTTTTTTTTTAGTGTCCATGCCTCGCCACTAGGCCCCCCCCCCCCCCGGCGCGACATGCAGGCAGCGGCCATCTAGTTTAAAACAATATCAGCACAACTAAAATACGGTGATAGAATTTTTGTCAACTTTTCAACACCATCTACGGAAAATATTACTGATTTTCTAAAAACATATCGGCGAAGGTGTACTGAACTACTCATTTTTTTTAAATAACCAGCCGTCTAATAG